>CM062627.1:2339255-2607106 GCA_025617555.3 Puccinia polysora | reverse complement strand
ACACCGCCTGCAATTTTTTAAGTCCCCAGTTGGTAATCTAAAACTTTTTTTTTAAAAAAAAAAATCAATCAAAGGCACAAATATAGACAAGTGAGGTTTTTCACACTGTTTTAAGGTTTGAAGGATTTCCTGGGGTGGGAAAACATCCCCTTTGAGAAAATTCTGAGCTTTTTGCCTCAATTTTTGAGCTTTCAATTCCCTCCTTAGATGGAAAAAGAGACTCTTAAAAATTCTTTGGGCTGAAGCAGGCCTGTGATTATTGATTCAGGGCTTGGGGAGAAAATGAAAAAGTAAAATAATTCCAAAAAAAAGACCTTATTTGAATGGAATTTAATGCTTTGTATGCAATTTGAATACCTTTGTTTAAAAACTAGAAGAAAAAAACAGTGAAAAAATTCTGCACATACCTATTTTCTGAGAATAACTCAAATCTGTGGAATCATTTCAGCAAAAACCTCATGAATTTCCAAAAAAACATGAAAAATTGAGTAATTGATTTTTTGGAATAATATTTGATATTTCTGATTGAATTCCAATACCTTTACGCCAAACATATCAAAAAATTTTACCCCACCTTCCTTAATGAGAGGATTTTCAATAGCAGGCCTCATTTCAACAGGTATTTCATAAAGCACAAATATGGTAAGAAAAATACCAAAAAAAAATTCTTTCAGATGAAATTAAATATTTTTACCGGAGTTTTGATATCTATGTACAAAATATAGAAAAGTGGAAATATTCCAAGATAAAAGATTTTCATCCATCCTCAATTTTTCTGTTTTTTTTTTTTTTTTTTTTTGGAACAAGTGTATTAAAAATCCATCAAAGATATTACATTTTATTCAAAGAAATTGATTTTTGAAATTATTTTTATCATTTTTTTACAAACAGTTTTTGTTAAAAAATTTACAAAAATTTATATTCCTCTCCAAAAATGGGTATTTCTGATATTTCTTTTTTATGTGCGGCACAAAGGTGTTTACCACCCATTGGAAACAAAAATTATATTCAAATAAGATAAATTTTGAATTTTTTTTTTAATTATTTTTCTACTTTGTTATTTCTTTTCAAAATTGTCCTCATATTCAAATTCATATCCAAAAATTATCCAATGTAGTTTTTTTTATTTTTTTTTATGTTTGAAAATCTTTTTATTATGATTGGGGGGACATATTTCATTTTTTTTAAAGAAAATACTTTTTGAAATTTTTCATTATGGTTGATGTAGTTTATGAATTTTTTTCAGAAATATAACTTTATATTGGTATTCATATCCAAAATATTTCATGCATAGTATTGTTTCATGTTTCTTTTTTTGGGAAAATATTTTCAGATACCACCAGAAATATTTTGTTTTGTAATTAGAAATTGATTTTTCAAATGATTTTTCTTATTTTTCTTACATTTCAGAATTTTTTTCTTAAAAAAAAACTGAGTTCAGATTTGAATTCCTAGCAAAAAAAAATTACCTTTATTTTATTCTTTCATGTTACATAAACTCCATTGATGCACATACTTGTATTCTACAAAGGATTTGAACCCAGAAAACCCCCACAGGTGGTCTTGAGGCCTTAATTTAGCACCCCAAGGCTTGGTTTCATGCATCCAGGCCTTCTTCAGCCAAAAGGATAATCACCAGGTGGGTTTTCCCATCACAGGAGGGTTTTAAAATCTCATAAATCCATGAAACATCCCAAAAAATCCTCAAAAGCTTTTTTAACCAACCCAGGACATCCTTTCATTGTTAGAAGATAGCCAAACATTGGTTGTTTACATTCAGGTCCCTTTTTGGATTTGGTAATATTTTTGGGTTTTAAAAACCTTCCTGGAGTTTGAGAAACACCACAAGTGGTTAATTTAGTGAGAAAAATTTTGTATTTTCACCTTTTAATTTTTTTTTCCCAAAAAAACCCTGGGTTTAGTAAAGGATTTTCTTTATTCATGCCTTTTTGTTTTTTTAAAAAAAAATAAAAGTTTTGAATTTATTTATTCTCACACCAAAAAAAAATTGATTGCATTTGATAGTAGGTGCCATCAAGGAGCTCTTGCCCAACCAATGAGAATCCCAGGATCAGCTTCTACCCAAGCTTAGGTCAAGCTAAACCCAAGCCCTACTACACACTTGCTGTGCATTTGGCACATTAAATTTGCACTTTGAAAAGTTGATGCACATTACTTTGTACAGTTTCTGTGGCTCATGGTTCACAGTCACTGTTCACTGTGCACAGAAAATTTGCATTTGAACAGCCACTGTGCATCATTGTGCACAATTGTTGTGAAAAAAAGCTTGTTTGAAGAATGGAGATAGTTTCAACTAAAGCATGGGGACTGCTTCAGCATGAGATTTGTTGATTTTAATTGCTAACAAGTGACATGAAATTTGTTTTTTGGTGGAAAGGTCTTAATTGATCCTGGGCCCTTCAATATTAGAAAGAGGATTGATCCCTAGACTAACTAGATAAAAGTTTAATGATCATTTATCTATCTATCATCTCAATGCTTCACAATTCAAATAAATGTTGAATTATATTAACATTTGTGCTTAAGAGGTCTTTAAAATATCCTTTGGATTAACATGAGACTATAGGGGGTTAATAATTGTAAATAAAATGATTTTGAAGTATAAGATAAATTACTCTTATGAAATTCTAATATTAATAAATGGAGGATGATGTTTCAGGGAAAGATGGATTGCAAAATCACTAGATGGAGTAAAAATTTGAATTTTTTTTTTGATGAAATCATATTTTCCTCTAGATTGGATCTTTTTTATTTGATTAAAAATTCATTAAAACAATTCAAACAATTTTCAATCTCAGATGGAATATTCCTCTTGTTTTTCTTCAGGTTCAAAAATTGGAGAATCAGAGAACCCTAATGGATTAGGGATTGATCTCCTGCCCAGGAGAAAGTTTATTTTCATCAGAGCCAGCCTAAATTTGAGTTGTTTTTTTGTTTATTTTTTTTCTTTCTTGTGATTGATATTATTTAGATTTATTCTTTTCTTCAATAGTAATTTGAAATCCAAAGGATTTCAAATACTGCTTTTAAAAATAATGTTTAATTTTGATGCTTTTTGCTTACCTCCCTAAGCTTTTTGGAGTCAATTTATAAGTCTCCTTCTTTATTCTTTTTTTAGCTCATGAACCATGGGATAATCACCATTTAACTTTCACCAGGGCCAAATTGGAGTCTCTGGCTGGCCAGTGACTTCATGTCACCATCCAGTCCCATTTTCTGTCCAATTGAATCCCTTTATGGGAAACTTTTCTTCACCAATGAGTATTCTTTTATTCACCTCAGTTTAAATCAAAAAGAAAACATGATTCATGTTTTATTCACCATGGTGGAAAATGAATGCCACTTGTAATTCCCCAAGTAAAAAGCCTGAATTCACTTGGATGTTCACATTGATTCAACCAGGAATCACTTGAAATTCCCTATGAAATAAAAATTTCCAATTAAAGATTGTATATTTTGATATCCTGGCTTCAATTTCAGTGTTCAATATTTTCCACAATGCAATAACAGCTTCATTCTGATTAATTTCAGTATTCATAAAAAAAATTATTTTAGTTTATTTCATCACTTTTATGTAAAACTAACACGTCTATACTACAAATTTCATTGGTGTTTTTCCATTCATTCATCTTTGTTTCACATCTGGTTTCATTACTGAAAATTCAGCTCCAAATCACTTTTATTTTATCCTTCATGACACTTATATGGATAGAAACTAATATTTAAGCTCCAAATTTTCATAGGGGTTTTATTAAAAACAACTAATTTTATACCACTCAGGAATATAAAACAGAAAGAATATGAATGATGTAAAATCTGAAATGATAAAATATATGAGGTGTTATATTTCCAAATCATATGCCATTGAATTGAATTAGCAAGCCACAATAATGATGGGTGATATTGCTGAATAATAATGAATCTGGTTTTGTGTAAATTTGATTTTGAAGCTCTGGTTGAAACATTTAAGAGAAGATGAGGAAAGATCTTGTGGCACCAAGAGGAGTGGATCAAGGAGTAAGATGGGGGCACTCCAGTTCAGAATGAGGAAGAACTGATGATGAATTTCACTACATCAGACACTGACTTAAATAGAGTAATTACAATATGGCCAACTAGTGGTTAAGCAGAAAGAAATAACAATGAATATGTATAATGCAATATTGGACCATAGAGTCCACACAACTTGGAGGACAACATAGGCAGACTGAGATTAGAGAATATAAAGCTGAGACTAGTATGGTTGCACTCAAAATTTAGGCAACATAAATATCAGACTAAAATTCTAACACACCCCCTTGCCTAAAGCTTGAGGGAAATAAAACAAAATAAAGAGTTGAAGACTTTTGAACACTTGTACGTCTATTACATCCAACATTACTACTTAGAATGAAGAGATTTTTGAAAGCTTTAATAAAGGCCTATTCCATTAGAAAGGAAGGAAATCTTGTGATTTTTGAACTACAATTGAACTTACAATAGAGCCTATTGCATCAAAAAGTAACACAAAAATTCCTATCATAATTTTCAAACCCCAGTTTATTCTGAACAACAACTTCTTAAAAAGGTTTGCTCACAAAGGAGCAATAGTGACGGAAGACTTATAAGGTAGCTACTGGACCTAGGATGGAGTTAGGTAAGATGATTTTCAGGCAAGAACAAGCCAAGTGGAGTCGGTACAGGATGAGCAACAAGGACATGGTAGATAGCGACTTAATCGGCGCGATGGTAGATTTGAGGGCAGCAACAGCGAATTTGCAAGTGCGCAACAGGAGGACAACTAACGGTCCGACGATTGAATTAAAGAGTGCATCGGCAAGGTTGCGGAGTCTGATGAGAGTTGGCCGAGCAAATGGAACAGTCAAAAGACAAGCGACTGAGCCACAGCAAAGATGGCGAGGGCATTGCGGCGGGCTAAGAAAAAGAAAAAATTGGCTGGTGCAAGGTTGAAGCCAAACATTCAAGATGGAGTGACCAAGATGATGGATGGTAGCGATCGGACTGATTGGTTTGGTTGAGGCAATACATCACAAATTGACCAAGCGGAGGGATTTGAGATGACACATTGGGCTAAAACAATTGAACAAAATGATTGAGAAAAGACAATCAAAGTCGCAGGCAGCTGATGACCAAGAGAGTGGTCGTTAGAAGGAATGCAACTAGGATTGCAAGAACGGGTTGCCGACCAAGATTGAAGGCTAGAGATCAGTCGAGCGAATTCAACAGCAACCCGGAATGGCAAACAAGATAGTAAGACGATGCCAAGGAAGATGGGCACCCAATTTGATTGCACAGAGGCGACCAAATGAGAGCAATTGGCCCGACGCAATCAAAAATTGCAGGAAGAGAGGAGCAAGACCGATTTGAATAGAGCGACAGAAATCGCAGGATGGTATGCTCGAAGACAATAGGAAATAGGGATTGAGATTGCAAGTGGAAATTGAAAAAGGCAACCAATGGTGGATCAAGAGTGGAAAGGCAAGACTGAGTGCAATTGAGCAAATTCAATCATGATCACAAGAGGATGATTTCAAGAAAGCAAACAAGACAGTAAGAATGGTGGACTTTCATATAATAAAGAATCCGACATCAGTTGTAGAGGAATTGGTGTAAAAGAAATTAAGCAATTGCAATCAAGATCACAGGAGGAGTGAAGCTGGTTGAGACGGAGGCTAATAAACAGCAATTGAGATTGCAAAACAATGCTGTCAGGAGCAAGCTAGAGAAGGCAATTGAAATTGTATCTTGCTGGCAAGACCAAGGACAGACAATTGTCTGAATCTAACTACGTATAGAACCATGTGAAAAAAGATTGAAAGTGTTAATACTAAGAATGGGACTAGGGTGATCAAGGGAGCACTTTGGCTTTTAACCGTGTGGAAATTTGAGTTCAAAGGTCCAGTAGAGCAATGATGGATGAATAGGGTGTAGGGAGTTGGTGATCAATTGGACAGGAGAAGCAAGATCAAAGAATGAATTTTGAAGCAAGCAAGGTTGCGGAAGGCGGAGGACGTGATGGATGAGAGGCAGCAACAGTGTCGCAAGCAAGGTGCAGATGGGCAAGGTTGAGGTGGGGATATTGAATAGCAAATGAGATCCCAAGTGAGGATGAAAAGCAATTGAGTTTCAAGGAAGATGGGATGGAGAGCAAGATTGCACCAAAATCCTCCTGTTTGGATGCATGCATCCAAACACTAACATTTTTGTGCAACTTCTGTGCTTTGATCCAAGTTGCGCTAAAATCCTTTTGTTTGGATCCATGCATCCAAACACTAACATTTTTTTGCAACTTCTGTGCTTTGATCCAAGTTGCACCAAAATCCTCCTGTTTGGATGCATGCATGCAAACACTAACATTTTCATGCATCTTCCATGCTTTAATCCACATTGCACCAAAATCCTCCTGTTTGGATGCATGCATCCAAACACTAACATTTTTGTGCAACTTCTGTGCTTTGATCCAAGTGGCATGGAAATCCTCCTGTTTGGATGCATGCATCCAAACACTAACATTTTCATGCAACTACCATACTTTACTCCATGTTGCACCAAAATCCTCCTGTTTTGATGCATGCATCCAAGCACTAAAATTTTTGCGCAACTTCCATGCTTTAATCCAAGCTGCACCAAAATCCTCCTGTTTGGATGCATGCATCCAAGCACTAAAATTTTTGTGCAACTTCCATGCTTTAATCCAAGCTGCACCAAAATCCTCCTGTTTGGATGCAGGCATCCAAACACTAAAATTTTTGTGCAACTTGCATGCTTTAATCCAAGTTGCACCAAAATCCTCCTGTTTGGATGGCAGGCTCAGGTTTGTTCAAAATGAGTGAGGTGTGTTGAAGTCAACTTTTGTGAGATTGTAGCAGGTGAGGAGTGTTCAAAATTTCTGGGAAGTGTAGAAATCTAATTTGGTAAGAGTGTACCAGGGTAAGGTGTGTTCAAAATTGGGTAAGGTGTGTTGAAATCCTTTTTGGGGAGAGTGTATCAGGGTGAGGTGTTTTGAACTCCACTTTGGTGAGAGTGTAGCAGGGTGAAGTCTGTTTGAAATTAGGTCAGGAGTGTTGAAATCCACTCTGATGATAGTTTAGCAGGGTGAGGAGTGTTGAAAATTTGGTAAAAATTCTTCAAATTCACTTTTGCCAGGGATGGAAGGAGGAATAGTGTTAAAAATTGGGTAAAAATTGTTCAAATTCACTCTGGTGAGGGTATGCAGGGTGAGGAGTGTTGAATTCCACTTGAGTGAGGGTGTGGCAGGTTGAGGTGTGTTCCAAATCAAGTGAGAAATGTTCAAAAGTTGGCAAGGTGTGTTCAATGTTGAGTGTGTTTTTCAAAAAGTTGAGTGAAGTGTAGTTTAAGTGGTTTACACTTACTGGTGTAGTGTAATTTAACCTTGGTGCTGGGGCTCAAGTCACCTGGACCACACTTGGTTTCTGTCAGCCCAAATTTTTATGCATGCCTTACTATATGGGAGTGCACATCACTGCACTGGCAATGGTGAAACTACAACCACATAAGAGTGTAGTCCCTCCTCTGCCCACCCTCTCATGTGGATGAAATACACACTATGATGAGTCTGTAAAGTACCTTCACTCTTTTTATAAGAAACAAGTTTCTTGTATGAAATAAATGTTGCTTTGTAAGTCTAAAATATTGACAAACAAAGATTGTTGGGGAGTTTCTCTGGTCAATATTAGTTGGCCTTTGCATGCTGGAGACATTGGTTCACATGTGCAAATGAGTCCATTAAGAAAACCGTGCAATGTGTGGGCTTTTTTTTGTTGATGGTGTTTGTTTTTTTGGGCTGTGGCCGTGGCATGCTCAATGGGAATTCCTTCCTAAATCTGATTTGTAGTTAGATAGCCTTAAAAAAAAAACTTATGCAGGCATTAAATGGCATAAATATGTTGCAGGTGGGCATTTTGAGTTGTAAAAATGGTCATTTAAGGCTTTGACTGAAAATCCAAGCATGTAGCCTTTGAACATAGGCTCATATTGGAGTTGTTGTAGTGACAGAAATAGAAGATTTCTTTTCTGAGATGATGAGTAAAGAGAATTTTTGGAAAAGACAATCCCAAAAGGATGATAGAAATTTGAGCACAGAAAGCCAACAAACAAAAACATGTGGATCAAAGAATGCATGTAAAATAAAGGCAACTAAGGCAGCTCCTCAGGTGAGTATTGAGAAAGAATACCATAAACCCTGAAAGGAAAAGGCTATTTAAAATAGATGATTGTTGTGGTTTAAACATGTTAGCACCCTTCATCCAGAAAATTGATTGAGATGAAGTAAATGGAACACAAAAGCCCCATCTAGGATAGGAGAATGAGGAAGAATAGGATTTATCTTAGAAAGGAATATTTACCACCACATGCCTTGACAGTTGTTGAAGATTTTGTTGAAATGGTTGTTGGTACTCCAAACTGCATTGGAGCCTTGCCTTCATTTCCTGATGAAAGTCTCAAACTGGCTGTCTTTTTTTATCATAGTATGATTCTTCTTCCCATTATTGGTAGTGAGTGCCACCTTGGTTCTGTGTCAATCCTCTGTGTGAAACATTTAGAGAGTTATCTATTTGTATTCTGCACTTTCTGGAGGAAATATCCATGTTTTTCACATGAAATAAATCTTTTGAGATTGAAATAAAAGCCTTTTCTGTAAAACCCCATCCATAAAACATTTTAAAATGTCGGATTGACCTATGAGTTGATCTGAAATGATTCCCTTGTTAAATTATATGAGAGGGATC
This sequence comes from Puccinia polysora, assembly GCA_025617555.3. Taxonomy (NCBI): domain Eukaryota; kingdom Fungi; phylum Basidiomycota; class Pucciniomycetes; order Pucciniales; family Pucciniaceae; genus Puccinia; species Puccinia polysora. Next base: position 2,598,335 of record CM062627.1, on the reverse strand, counting down.
TGGGAATTGAAAAGCACTCCTGGACCACTCAAACTCCTGGAGTTGATAGAGAATAAGCCAAGGGATGGAAGTCTATGATGTTCATGCACTTAATTAAGGGCTTTTGACCAGGTAGGAAACCCATTTTTCCAGCCCTGAGATGGCTTGAATGACTCTAAGGAATAGCTTGAAGAGGTAAACCTTGTATCATGTGTGATTGCCCATTTTTTACCTACAAGAAAAGTGGGGCTTATGCCCCAGGTGTGTAACCAAAAACACAAGTGTACTGTGAGTTGATTTGAAGTGGTTCCCTTGTGAACTTGTTGTGAAACCTGGGGAAACTTGCGCAAAATCATTGTTAATTTTATTTTGATAGAAATGCTAGGCAGTGTAACACCCATCTCAGAACAGAAAATCATTTGGGATTTTGCTATAACCTGCTTTATTTTTTTTCTCTGTTTATTTATATATTTTGTTTTTTGGGATAAATTTAGCAAAAATTTCATTTTTCACAGGGAGGGTTTTTATTTTTTCATGTATGAATACTCACATTTGTTATAGACTCTTTGTGGCCTGCAATCTTGGCCTGAAAAAAAAATTCCAATGGTTTGTGGAGGATATGGAGCTTTGTGAAATTATGATTTTCAATCTGTGAAAAGTGAGAATGGCAAAAACTGAAAACCAATTACAATCATTTCAAGTTTTCCAACCAAAAATCTTCCTTCAAAAATCAATTTCCCTGTATAAAAATTAACATGTTTCACAAAATTGTTTTTTTCCAGAAATAGTTCTTTTTTTATCTTGTTGGAAATGCCAGAATTAAAATGTCATCATTTGGGAAATACAGGTGACTTTCAATTTTCAAAAAGGTGAAATCAAAGTGATTTTCATTTTCAGCAGAAGTGAAATTTTCCAGAATTTCATTTTCCATAAAGGTGAAACCCACAGGAACTATTTTGTACAGCATTGTGAAAAAATTGAATAGATCATTGTGATTTCATGGTGAAATTTTTGATACTTGATGGGGACAACAGTGGCCACAAAAGTGACTTCATGTCACTGGTCAGCCAGAGACCCCAATTTGGCCCTGGTGTTTGAAGAAAGAGGGAGGCCTGCCAAACTGGTCAGGATCCTCTTATCCCAATCAAAACTTTTTATTGGCCTTGGGTCTTTATTTGATTTATAAATCTGAGGTATTTGAATTGTTCTAGTTTGTGACATATATTAGGATGAGACTCACTTTGATCCCATTTCACTCCTTCACCTCTTCCCCCTTATTTTTAATATTTTTTTTTTATTTGAAATATTATTTTAAGACATCTTGAGGAAGCTGCAGTAACTTCTTTTTGTTAGAATTTCTTGTTTGATATTGGAGTTTGGATGAGATGAAGTTGAGTAAATCCTTTTGAGTGGTGATCCTGTATTCTTGTTAGAATTTCAGAAAGTTCATCTTGGTTTTAGATTTCTGAACACACCAGTTTAATGGATTCAGAAAAAGGATGAATGCATGGAGAAAAAACAACTGAGAATTTTTGATATTTGATTAGGACCTTGCATGCCTTTTTTTCCTTTTTTTCTTTTTTTGAAAAAGGAGAAAATATTTATTTCAGTTTGCACATAATTTGCTTTTGGTTAAAAAATTATTTCTTTATAATCCCAATTTCAGGTTTTTCAATTGGTCTGTACATATCTCATTCTTCATCCATTTATTCAAAATAATGCATTGAAGAATCTGAGTTTTTGCTTGAATTTTTTGTACCCAATCATCATCATCATGAGGAGGAGAAGGAAATTTTTTTCCTTTGAGGATAGATAGACAGGTAGGAAGCTTGATTGTACTCAACTCAGTTTCCCTTGATTTTAAACTATTAAGTGAGCATTTTTTGTTGATCATCCTGATTTTTTATGATTTTGAATGGAAAGGAAATGATGAAGAAGAAGATGGTTTGGCCAGTGCAACTGGTGGGCTTGTGTGGATAGTTAAAATCACTCATGACCTCCATTAATTGACCTCAACCTCAAGTTCATGTTTATTGAGTGGCTTGAATTAGAATTTTTTTCTTTCTTCAAAGATTTTCATTGCAAAGTCTTTTCTTTCTAATCCTAATCATATCAGACATGGTTTGATTAAGCTCCATGATTCAAAATCCTTCCATGATCAAGTTCAAAATCCTGGTGTTTTTCTTCTGTATTCATTCCAGTTAAGTGAAGAGTTCAATTTTTTTAATTTCCTGAACCAAAAAAAAACAAAAAGAAATATATCAAGAAAGGAAGTTATATTGATAATTGAATTACAAGGAAGATGAAATGAAATTAAAAGGGAATTGGAAATGATTTTCACTGTGGGTCAACAAAGCTTAAGTAGAGGGCGCTTGAAACGGTCAATGGAAATGATCAATGGAAATTGAGAAGAAATCTAAGTACAACACTGAGGAAATGAGGGTGTAAGCAGTTTTTTTTCAATTTGAATCTCACATCTGGAAAATAAAAGAAAATAAATTGGGTTTTGGTTGGAGGACTTTGTTTTAGCCGTTTGGTGGCAATTGAGGATTTGATGATGTGAGGTAATTCAGGATCAAGGATTGACTGATGGTGAGAGGACAATGGATGATTGATGGTAGGATGATGATGGAGGTTGGTGATTATGTGTTGATAGCTTTTAGTTGTAGTGATGAGTGGGTACTGATGATGATGGGGATGGAGTCAAGGGAGTTGAATAGAAATCAGAAATGGAAAGGAAGTGGTGGGTAGAAATGAAGTCAGGATGGAGGATAGATGAGAATGGAAGATGGAAGGTGCATGGACAAGGAAGGAGTGGATTTGTTTATGAGGGGAATTGTAATGAATCAGCCAGAGAAAAATAGTGGGAGTATTGATTGATAGAGTGGGGAAGTAGAAGTATCAGGGTTGGTTTTGGGGAAAATGTGGTGACAGTTCCTGGAGGCAGGTTGATCTGCAAGGGAGAGACTGAATGGGATGATTTCCTTTTAACAAACCACTGTTTTCAGATTAAAGATCACATTATATTTTTTTCAGGGTTTCCATGGATGTTTTTATGACCAATTTGGTTAAAGGATCCACAAGCATGGTTCCAGAGGTAAAAAAATTGGTGGTTAGTCATTTGGAGATTTTTTTTTTTACCTAAGCCATTTGATCTGAGTACCTATGTGTTTAAGGGAATTGTGATGGTATTAAAAGTTTATCAAGTTTTTTAAGGCATTATTGTTGATATGAGAGCAATTTGTGAGAGAAATGGAGGGTTTCAGCTCCTTGATCAAATTCATGATCAAAATTTTCCCTTGGGTAGCTATGAAAATTGACTTGAGTTCATCTTCTGTTGAGGACAAAAAGACTGTGGGTTGGAGCTTGCTTTTCCAGGAGACCACACATCCATATAGAATTATTAGGTAACCTGGGTGGCTCTCTCATGAGATGGAATTTTTTCCACTGTTGGAGTCACTCCAGCTTTCAAGATAGAAATTGAATGATTTTTTTTTTTTTGATTATAAGGCCCAAGGTTCTTGTTTTTTTTAGATATTTCCAGCCACGGTTAGCTTCTGACCAATGAGAGAGTCAAGCTTTGATTTTGAATCTTCATAGGGAGGCAATGGCTTAGGAAAGATTGGGTCTGGTTTGAGTTGCTATTAAATTGAGGAAGCCAGTGGAGGAGAAAAGATTGATGTTTAGTTTGGACAAGTCACGCCCATCAGTGTTGGCAGGGGTTTAGAGGGCAATACCTTGGGTAATGGGAGTATCGATTGGTTTTTACTCAGTGAATCCTAGTTCCCCCAGTGATTTGTTGATGTGATTGGTTTGGTGAAGGCAGGGTCTAGTTGATGAGTGTAAAATGCAATTTCCAAGGATCTTGGAGAGGGGCCCTTTGTGTGAAATTGAGAACCTGGATTTCAATTTTGATTGAAATTGATCAGTTTCCAATGATCACAAGATCATCAACTTAACAGAAGATATGGAATTTTAGATCTTGATTGATGAAGAGAAAGGGGTTGGAGGATAATGTTGTGAATTTTTGATCCAGAATCAACTGCTTAATTGTGTCAAACAAGCTCTTTGGGGCTTGCTTCATTCCATACAGGGCATTTTTTAATTTGATTTGGTTCAATGGATTATTGTATCCCAGGGGTGATTTGATGTAGATTTTCTTGTCCAGTTTTGCATGCAAGAATGCAGATTTGATTTCCATTTGAAAAGCTGGTAGGTTGTGATGAAAAGCTTAGACTAGTTGAGTTTGAAGAGTAGTGATTTGACCAGTTGGGGAATAGGTTTCACTGTAGTCTAGGAATTCCAATTGACAGAAAACTTGGATGCAAAGCCTTGCTTTGAATATCAGGCCCTCACCTTCAGTTTCAGTTTTCAACCAGAAGACCCATACTTTTCACAGGGCCTTTTTGCCTTCTGGGAGAGTATGGAAAAAATTCAAAACCTTCATGGCTTCAATGCTTTCAAGCTCTTTTTCAATTCATAGAGTCCAGTTCTTGCATTCAGGTGAGATTTTCATTTCTTCATAGTTGCAAGGACAGCTCTTGAGAGGAATCCGTAGCATTGTGGTCTTTGGAGATTGGAGAAATCTCTTAGTTCTCTGGTTGAAGGTGCTAATTGATTCATTACATTATTGTCATCTTATAATTGCAAAATTGATCAATTGGACTCAAGTGGATTTCCTGAGGTTTTGGGTTTGTTTTCAATTTTCTGTTGAAATTCCATGGGTGGATTATCAATTGATTTAAGAAGAGAGGATCAACTGGATTTATGTTTTATTGTGGATAGGTTGTCAAGGAGATCAGAGTTGGGTTGGAGTAGGGATTCAAAAGGAGATTTGGATGGAGAAGGAACATCAGTTAGTTTTAAATTTTCAAAGATCTTAACATGCTCTATAAAGACAGTCTCTCCAAGTTCTGGTATTATAATTTGGTAAGAGTTGAGATCTAGATTGTGGCCTACAATAATTCCCTCCCATCCTTTCTTTCAAAAATTTCCAAGATTGTGGCAAAGGTTGAGAACTATGGTTGTGGATCCAAGGCTTCAAATTAAGTTAAGTTTGGGTTTCAATCCATTCCACTTTTCAGAGGGACTCAGTTTAGATCCTTTCTTGGGGAGGTGATTGAGTATTTTGGTATTTTGTAGCATCCAACCAATATTTCATGCCACAGATTGGGGGGAATTAAAATTTCAATGAGTGTGATTATAGGGGCTTTGATAATATTTTGATTTCCTTGTTTGGAAATTGGATTATGGTTCAGATTATAAGATTTGGATTTAGGATGAGTGATTAATAAATCAGAAAGAAAGTTAGAAAGCTTGGAGTTGAGGAATTTTCATCCATTCTTGGCATGAAATTATCTAAGTTGATACCTGAATTGATTTGAATGGATTTTGATGAATTTTATCACCTTGTTTGTGACATTGGATTTGAGTTTGAGGGGAAGACAGCTTTTGAAGCAAGAGAAATCATTGGTAAGCAGAAGAAAATAGTGAATCCCACCCTGTGATATTGGGTTTATTGTTCCATGCACATTGGTGTGGATTTTAAATAATGGTTTTGTGCTGCAGGAGATGTGATTCTTGAATGATGATTGGTGAATTTTTTCCCATAGCCCAGGATTTTCACAATAGATCTTTCCATCTTATTTTGTGGAATTTTCTTGAGATACGCTTGGTTTGATTGGGGTGTGGGTGCCCAAAGCGTTGGTGGATGGTTGAGAGGCTGATGAAGGAGTAAGAAACGTCTGATTGAGGCAGTGCAAAATCTTTGATGATTAGAAGGGTTTCTTCAATCAAGCCAGTTAGGATTAGACTATGTTCAAAATTCAAAAAAAAAGCTGTTCTGTCCTGCCAGGTGTAACAAGCATCCTCTATTTTACAGTTGTCCCAGAGATACAAGGTTTACTGCTAATTGGGGAACATAGAGAGATTGGTTGAGCAGGAAATGGAAGTTTTTGGAGATTAGTTTTGCTGTTCTGATCCCTTTGGTGTTTAGTGATGCATTTTCTTTTCCAGTTTGTATTTCTGTATTTTCCTCCTTGAGTTTTTTTAAGAAATTCAGCAAGTTGAAAATTGATTGAGAGGCCCCCTGAGTCTAAGATTATCAAGTGTTTTGTTAGGGATCTTAAGTTTTTCATGGAAAAAGTGAAGGATATTTGTGCAGAGGCTGGTTTTTTTCTGTTTAATTTAGAAGTATTATTGTTTCCATTTGAGTTAGTTCAAAGATGAGGATACAGCCACCAGCAAATTTTATTTGGGTTGGATGCCTTTAGATTGTGCCAGGTTAACTTGCACTTCATTGTTTCCTGTTTGAGGCTTTGGTTTATGATTGCCTAGGTGCAGGTTTGAGCAGAAATCACATTCTTAATTTGATTCAAGTATTAGAGGACTAGAGTACCATCAATCTTAGATTCTCCTAGCAAGTTTTTTATGGTTTTCTTGAGCTTTTTGAGTTGAGGTGGTAATTTTTAGAGTATCAAGTAGGCTGCTATGTTGTTTTACATCAAGATACCAATCTTGGAGATTTGAATCAGACAGGACCTCACTTCTGTGATGAACCTTTCTACAAATTTGGTGTCAAACCAAAGGTTTAGGAATTTAAAGAACACTCAAGACCAATTTGCTGCTTGCAAAAATGCATAGAATTTGTTAATGGATTTCCACAATTTGATCAGATTGGTAAGGCAATAGTCCTTTATGCAGTTTATGTGATTCCTGGTGTCCAATTTGGCCAGAATATATCCAACCAGTTTGAGGTTTATGTTGGTGGGGCACATTTCAGGTTTGGAGTATTGGCCAGTGTGAAATACCTTTCAGATAAAAAATTTTATTCAGTTTTGAGCATCACAGAGAGATATTTGATTTGGTCAGAGTGGCTATGGAGGTGGTAAGTGTCTTGAGAAGATACAATTTGATATCTTTTGGTCCAGGAAATGATGAAATTCTAGCTCAGGTTTTTGGCACTGTTCCATTTGGCTTTTAACCTTGAAGAGTTCAATTTTTTGAATTTCCTTAACCCACAAAATAAACAGAAAGAGATCAAAAAAGGAAGTTATATTGATAATGGAATTACAAGGAAGATGAAATGAAATGAAAATTATTCTCACTCTGGGTGGACAAAGCTTGAGTAGATTTTGCTCAAAATGGACAATGAAAATTATCAAAGAAATTTGTGAGGAAATCCAAGGACAAAACTGACCAAATGAGGTTGTAAGCAGTTTTTTTTTGTCAATTTTTAGGTTGAAGAGAATCTCACATCTGGAAAAAGAAAGAAAGTAAATTGGTTTTGGTTGATGGACTTGGTTTTTAGCCGTTTGGTGGTAATTGAGGATTTGATGATGTGAGGTAAGGTTGGATCAAGGATTGACTGATGGTGAGAGGACAATGGATGATTGATGGTAAGATGATGATGTATGTTGGTGATTATGTTTTGATAGCTGTTAGTTGTAGTGATGAGTGGGGACTGGTGAGCATGAGGATGGAGTCAAGGTAGTTGAATAGAAATCAGAAATGGAAAGGAAGTGATGGGTAGAAATGAACTCAGGATGGAGGATGGATGAGAAGGGAAGATGGAAGGTGGATGGATGAGGAAGGAGTGGATTTGTGGATGAGGGGAATTGGAAAGAATCAGCCAGAGATGAACAGTGGGAGGATTGAGTGAGAGAGTGGGGAAGCAGAAGGATAAGGGTTGGTTTTGGTGACAATGCCATGAAAGGGCTTAGAGGTAGGTCAATCTGCATGGGAGAGACTGAATGGGATGATTTCCTTTCAACATTAAGAACACCATATTTTTATTTTTCTTTTGAGAGAGAGAGAGAGAGAAAGCTTTGGATGAGGGGATTTTAGGTAAGATCTCCTCATGGGTTCTTGAGGCAACACAAAAAAAAAACAAAAGAGATTTATTTTGGGATATGTAAGGATAGATTGTTTGAGACAGACTATCAGAAGATTCAAGGTTGGTGGGGGGAATCACAGTGGGAACGTATGAGGTTGGGTTTTGGTGAGGAGTGAATAATTGAGAGATAGATGTTGACTGATTTTAATTTATTCATAAAAGAAATAAAGGAAACATGAGAAGGAACAGGGGTGGTTTTGAGGAGAAGAATAAGGATAAGGACCAAATGAAAAATCAAATCAAATCTCTTATTGATCTGGATGGAATTAATCTATCTGGGTCAAGCTGTTGAATGATCAATTGATGATCAAAGTGAGTTTGGCTGATATTGGTCTCCTAGATGATGATGATGATGATGATTTGGTTTTGAGCTTCTGGGCTGAAGTGAGTCTATGTGATGTACTTCAGACTTCAAGATCTGTTCATTATTGTTTGAAGAGGGACAACTGTATGATAAAGACCTCTTCTACCTATGACCCAACACAAAGATAGTTCATCCAAATCACTCAAGTACTCAATCACTTAGTTTTTTTTTAAAAAAAAAAAAAAAAAAAAAACTCAAAATGCAAGCCACCAATTGATTGCAACCACTCCATCAGCACCCCTCTTTGATCACTTGGATCTTGTACTGCTTCCAACTGAGAGTTCACTCTCATTATCTTTGAAAGAATTCAACCTCTAAATCCCTCTCAACATTCCTTCAAGTCATCAATACCAGCCTTCAAACCTTCCTCAATCATAAGGCTGCCTCTTCCCAGAAATCTTTAAACTCAGCTCTAGTAGTCAGTCAGCTTTGAGAAATTTAGTTTGGAAGCTTAATTTCTGTCCCTGTGCCCATCTCAATTACTTATCACAATTCAGTCCCATAACCAGGATCTCATCCTTTACCCTCTTATCTCTTGTGCACCACTTAACCTTACTCTTGTTCAGATCATCTTGATTTTTTTTTTTTGGTTTGTATTACATTCAATCAGCTAGTCATCTTTGATTTGCTTTTTTTTTTATTCATCTATTGATTTTAGTAGTTCTGATTAAAGGCTTATTTCTTTTTTCTCATCTCATGGTTCTGGCCCTGTCATCTCCCAACTTTGTAAGTACTTGATTACATTTTGACTAGATCCCATTCATTCTTCCCCCAGCTTGTATCCTTCCCTCATCCAGACATAGCTTAGGCCTCCAGGTGACGGATGATGGATGATCACCTTAAGAGCACCAAGTGTTTCCCTGGTTAATTGTTTCCTCAGTTATCATCAGTCGATCTCTTACCTACTACGGTATGTGCTTTGCACCTTCTGTATCCATACAAACTCTTACAATGATCTTTTGACAGTTTTTTTTTCTCTCCAAATCAAAAGATATGTTATCAAAGCCTTGGACTATCTACTTCAAAGTATTTATGTAATCTTTGAACTACAAAAGGTAGCTTTCTCATACCTACAACAAGGTTGGTCGATACCACAAGTCTTGCTCTCTTGCCCTTCGTCCCCCCGCATGTCCACCTCACCCTAACTCCTTCTATCCCTCTTTCAAAGTGCTTCGGGTAACCGTGTGATGAGACTATGGAAACGATCAAGTTAACCCGATCGAACGTGTTGTTCTTACATCATACGCCCCAAGCAGGGTCGGCCAGGATGCACTAGTGGATCGATCGACCAACGACACCTCCGACCGGGTTCGAAACCTCCCACTCACTCGCTCAACTGCTCTCTCTCTCTCTCTCTCTCTCTCTCTTTTTCTTTCTCCTTTTTTGAAATTCATCACGTTGATCAAGGCCTCAACGTGTCGATCTGGGATCGAGAATCAGCCCGTCTGGCTCCGATCACGAAGATCGATGGGGAGAGACGAGGGCGTTTGTGTTACAAACTTTGATCCCTCATAGGTTGGTCCATGATACACATACTTGAGCGGTTGATGTCCGTCGTTTTTTTCTATGGGGTGCGATATCGAGCGATGGAGAGAGACGAAGCCCCAGTGTGTATTATGTATTTATGTACATCCATACTACATCCGCACAAGTGATCGTTGACGTGCGAGTTTCTGATGATCATGGCCTGCGGCGTCGCAGCCGGGGCCTGCAGATCTCCCAGGCGCCTGGGGAGCGTCCATCCGTCGAGCGTCGAGGGCTCAGCTGACGCGCGGGGGTCGAGTCAGCCGAGTCCGACGGACGTGCGACGGCAGGGTCTCGCCTGCACCCGCCTCTCGACGACGCTCGTGTCCCCACTCCGCGGCGGGCCGCAGCGGCTGGCCTGCACGAGACAGTCAGCTGAGGATCTCGAGTTAAGCGGCGGTTCTGTGTTTCCCCCCCCCCTTTCTTTTCACCCTCCTAGTCTTGCTTTCAAGATCGTCCAACCTGGCACCGATGTCAAATTATTCATGCAGCAAAGCTCGAGACCCAAATCATCTAAGGAGAAGAAGAAACTAGACACGTCGGATTTTTTTTTTTTCTTTCGATGGCCTGAAGGATTGTGAGGATGTAAACCGACGACGAGCATGGGGATGGGGGATAGAGAAGGCTGGTGGGACATAAAGGTCTCGATGACGGTGAGATGATTGGAGATGAGTGTGGATGGCAGAGATGAACGAAAGAAAGAACGCTCTTCGTTTGAAAATGGTACCCAAATCGAAATCCTAAAACGGGCTTACAACAGACACTAGACGTTATTCGTTTCTTTTCTTTTTATATTAAAAAACAAAAAAAGCAAATGGGGGGAGATTCTGAGAGCAGGTTGGAACTTTGACTGGAATTTAATGCACCACGTTTGAAGTAACAAAGATAAACAGAGGAGAAGGTAAAAAAAAAAAAAAAAACGTCGCCTAAACATAAGCATCCTTCTCTTTGACTCAATCACCTCTTGAAGCCTATGAGACAACCGAATCGATTCTGAGCTTCATCCCTGACGGCGATCATCAACCGCTGGACGGTCCGATTTAAAGTTTCAGTACTAGGGGGAGCAGCGGCGTGGGAAGGATTGAAGAATGGGTTCGAGTCAAGATCATCCTGATTCGACGAGGAGGAGAGTTCGTCGAGGAGGTTGAACCATTTGCGGATCAAGGATTCTGAGATGATCATCCGATCGATGAAGATCAACCTGTGGATCGTTTCGATAAAGTTTTTCCAGTTCTGAAAGATCGAAGGGATCAAGATCGACTGAAGTGGGTAGGAGACGTTCCAATTCAAGTCTTGATCAAAGCTTTCATGATGCGAGGACGGTGGCCCGTTCAGGTTGGGTAGATGGCTTTCGACTCGAGAGACTGATAGGCTCATTCTACTCAAGAAACTCAATTGATCCGAAACGGCACGATAGATGTCCGAGAGTTCGATCTTGCCATCCTGGACTGTGCATCGACTCTCGATAGTCTGGCTGGAGGCCTCCAACCAGCTCATGCAGTCGTTGACGTAGGTATTCAAAGGTATCCTGACTCGGTTCCAGATATACTCTTCTCGGTTCATCCGCTTGTTGGGGATGGATTCGATCAAGTGTTTCTCTACCTCTTCTAATCTCATCAAGATCGACTCTAAGGAGGGTGGAGGTAACAAGCTCTTGATCGTCGGTTTGAGGTCGGGCTGTTGCTGAATGAGACCGTGTAGTAAGGTGAGTAATTCGATTTTGGTCAACGATACTTTTGGTTTAGTAATTTGTTGAACGCCACGAGTGATCGATTCAGATCCGAAATAGAAGCAGGGGGATGTTTTCAGTTGATAGAATCCAACAGCCCGAGGGGGTGAGAATGAGGGAGGGAGAGGAGGGCACCAACCGAGGGCAGTTCCCAAGTCGGTTTCGTCCGCTTTATTCTGAGAGGGATCGATAGGATGTTCGGAGTGGCCGGAGAGATGGTGGATGGATTTTTTGGTTCGCTTGGGAAGACTGGCCAGAGATTTAAGATGAGGAGGGGAGGAGGGTCGGAGTGGATGGTGATGTTCGGGATGGATCTCATCGGAAGCAGCCCGTTTACGAGATGATTTGGAGGATGGGGACGGTGGGGGTGGCTGGTCCCTGCGGACGAGGTTGAGGATTGGATGATGATAGACCGAGTTGGTGGTGGTGATGGGATTCGGTAGATGGGGGGTGTTAGTCGTCGTTGAGCCAGTCCCCCCAAAGGTCCAGCTTAGTGGGACCGTGACGGCTGGTTGACGGAAAGGGATCTGATGAGCCATGGAGGAGATGGGGACCACTGGAGGATAAGTAGTCGTCGACCTGGAGAAGGAGGGGAGGATTAGAGGAGGGATTAGTTTGCGATCTGGTGAGTGATGATCAGGAAGGAGGGAAGAATGGGTCGGATGAAGGAAGTAGGACTCGATAGGAGTGAGGCGAGGGATGGATCGAACGGGGGAGAAGAAGTTTACATGGTCTCTGGGTTCGAGTTGGTTGAGTAGTCGAGTGAGAGTAGGCTGCAGGAGATAGATTGTAGAATGAATTAGTGAATCGATCGGGGTGTTGAAAGGGCAGGATGATGGGATGGAGATCGAGGGTGAGGAGGAGTGGAGTGGGTGGTTGAAGGAGAGAGGGAAGAAGAAGAACGTGGAAGAGGAGAAGAGGAGAGAGAAGGAAGTGGGATCGAAGGATGGTAAGACATATGACGAACTAACTATGACTAGTAGCTATATTCATGAGTGATCATAGGAATCGTACGTACATTACAAGGGTTTGATGAGGAGTTCTGGTTGATGGAGGACGAGGAGGAGGAGTGGGAAGAAGCAGCTGATGAAGAAGAGAGAAGAGGAGTGGAAGAGGAGAAGGGTGAGAAGGGTGAGAAGGGGGAGAAGGGTGAGAAGGGTGAGAAGGGGGAGAAGAAAGGCTAACAAGGACTGATACATCCCATCCATAAAATACATCCATACATTCCATAAATGTATAAATACATAATACTTGCCAAGTTGCAGGGAGACTGAAGACACAGCAGACAAGACAATGGCCGCCGCCAACTACACCACCCCAAGCAGCCCATGATTAGGGCGTATCAGAGTCAGCAAGGGCGCCATTGAAAATCATGGCAGGGTTCAGTAAAATACCCCAATTTCAAATCACACCATCAGAAAGATCAAAAGAAAAAAGAAGGAAAAAAAAAAACCCACTCAGGGCACCCTTATAACTGCAGGAGGAACGAGTTGGGAGCCAAACCCAAATTAAAATCAAGTTTGTTGCACAGCAGGATTTGAAGCCCCAAACTGCTACACCAGAAAATGCACTGCAGGGGGGGTATCTGTGTGTGATTGCCAGCCACCCAGACCAAACCATTTGGGCAGTTTGGGGGGGGGGGGTGGCAACTTTTGGGGGAGGCAGACATGAAGATGTCCAGTGGGATTTACATGTATCACCCATGGATGTATCAGATATTGAAGGAGATCACAGGAGGTATGGTCTGTAAAGCCTTGTCTGGGCAGCAACCAAAGTTATTTGGAAATTGGCTAAAGCACGTGTGGCACCTAGAAAACCTTTCTTGGCACCCGGCCAAGGTTGATGTGGCACCAGGCTAAATTGGTTTGGTGACTTGTGCAAGTTTATCTTGGCACCAATCAAAGCTGGGCACTTTGAACCACCCAATACAACAAAAGCAAAAAAAAAAACCAATGGTTGAAAGTTGTTGGTTGGGTGGTTGGTTATTTTGGTACAACCAGCTTTTATCAGCATCAAGGGGGGCTTGGTCAGGCACCAAGTTTTTACCCCCTGCAAGCCCAACCCAATCAAGCCCTCTGGATGCCTATCCAAGTCCCACTGGGTGCACACCACATTGAACGTGGACAGGCATCCAGACATGCTTTATAGACCATATATTGCTTCCAGATGTGGCAACCCAGCATGCTCATATACCTCCCAAGGTAAAATAAATTGCCAGATGGCACCTGTGGGAGAGTGGATTTTTGGGTGGTTGGGAGGTTGATGGGGTTTGGCTTTGCCATTTACCTCCCCCAGTCAAGATGCCCTTATTTCACATGAGACCTTTCAGAGTTACTTCAAAATACATCAATGGGCTTTTTCAAGTATAGTCTATAAATGTATGTACCTATTGTACTTTTCCTACCTCAGATGCCATTTACCCCCTTCCAACTCCAGATCCCACCACCACCACCACCATCATCTCAATCAAATTTGACATCAAAATGGCAAACCAATCACTCAGGCCAGCCCTCCATGATGTTCTTACTAGATCCCTCAAACAAAGAAACTATGCAACATGAGATCTTCCCTCTTGATTCTTGACAGTCATGTTGACATTCAGGCTGGTATTGTCCAAGTAACTTGCACTGGCCTCATCCTCACACCCATCCTTCATCAACCCAACCAAGTCTCAACTCTTGACAATGACCATCCTTGTTGTCCCTCCCCAACTTCCAATTCAATCATCAACAGTTTTCCCTCCAATATCATTTCATCTGATCCTACAATTCACCCTTTGAATCCATCTCAAGAGTGATGGTCCCATCCTCACTTGGATTCCTCTTACTAACCTCAAGAGGATCCTAATCACTTACTCTCAACTTCAATCAAACTTGACTTCCAAGAAGGAATTGGATTGATTCACATTTGCAGAATTTGAGCCATGAGAATTCTTGATCTCCTCCCCAGATCATTCCAATCTCACAACGTTGATTGATTTAGAGACTAGATTTTTCTTGGATCATCTGGGAGTTTTTGCCCTTGATACTTTTGGACAAGGCTCAAGATTGGCTTGTTCCCATTGGGGGGTCAGCTTGGCTGAGACTGAGAGTCTAAGAATTCAAACAAACTAACTATGGTCTCATCAACCCCTCCCACCTACCTTTTGTTTGTTTGGTCTTGAACCCATGCCAATTTAATTTTTCTGCCTTGGAGTCTTAGATCTCTTGTCAAGGATGAAAGACACCTTTTCTGGGTTTTTCTTGCCTTCTCACCATCTCAATTGTTATCCTCATCATCATCAGGCAGCCAAAGATTGACTGTCAAGTGCATCACTTTTTGAGTTTCATCCCAACAATAACAAAAATAACAAGGAGGCTGATGACAATCTAAGCTTCTTGGCTCAATCAGATTGATGGAATTGAACATCCCAGACCTTGAACTTTGATGGAAATTCTTTTCTTTTTTCTTTTTGTCTTTCTGTTTTTGCTTTTAGAAAAGTGTGGATGCCTTAATTTGCTATGGTCATTCAGATCTTTTGGTTTACTTGATTTTCTTATGATTTTTTTATTTGATATTAAAAATCCTCTTTTTTTATTATTATTAAGGTGTATCAAAGTTAGAAAACCAGCCATTTTTTTTTGACAAAATCTACCATTTTTAATGGCAGGTTTCTGAAATACACTTACACCTTAACTGGTGTATTTCAAATGGCCAATTTCATGGAAATGGCATATTTCAAACATCAAATCTTCCATTTATGCATCATCATCTATCCACCATCCATCAACATGCAAAAGACCCATCCACAGCTCCACGTCATCCATATCAAAACCAAAACCTTATACTAGCACCCCATAGACCTCCTCATCACTTCAAATCACAAGCACCACCCTCCTCAAACTCTTCACTTCTCAGCATGTCAAAACTGACCTCCAAGAAGCTATTCAAAAATGGAATCAAGCTGAAGAACTTTTATTACTATTTGACTCCAATTCAGACTCCAATTCCAACTGTGATTTTGAAAACAACTGGTTATCCTTGAATTCTCTATTGGAACACTACTACTTAATACCCCAAAAACACCAATTTCACCATCCAATGTATGAACAGCAGAAGCTCCATCTCCTCCCTGACTTAAGCTTCCATCTACTCTTTCCAACATCCTTAGCATCATTCATGAAACTTTTGGAGATGATAGATAACCATCCTGTCTTCCAGAATGAATCTTGGAATCCCCAACACAATACTTCTATCCAACTTGCTGTTGCTCTTTGTTGGTTTGGATCCAATTTTCATGTTGCTGCTGTTCATCAATTGGAGAATCTTTTCTCTATTGGATATGGAACAGTCAACATGTGAACCCAAAGTGTTATCACTTCTGTTCTAGGATTTTGTTGCTCACTTCTATGCTGGCCAACAAAGGAAGATCACATTGAGATCTTGCAGTTCATGGGGACTGAAGGTTTTCAAGGTTGTACTGGATTTGTTGATGGAACCACCATCCCTTTGAGTCAAAAATCCCAAGCTTGATGAAAAACACTACTTTGATTGGAAGAAAAGGAAATCCAATCTCTTAATAGAATTTTTTTTTATCCAAAACTGACCAACCATGCTTCCTTTTTTCAAATAGATACTCTATTTCTGTTCAACTTGTTTGCAACAACAACAAAAAGTTCATTTCCCTCCATGCTGGCCTTCCAGCTTCCTTTCAGGATTATTATGTCTTCAGCCAAATGCAGATTTCTCAGCAACCTCAGAGCTACTTTGATGAAGACCAATATACCTTCTGCCTGAATCTGCTTATGCCAGTGGGAAATATGTGGTTCCAGCATACCACAATGTTTCATCCAATGACCAAGCCAAAAAAAAAATTCAACTATCATCTTGCCCAATCACAAGTTTGGATTGAGAATTCCATAGGAGTACTGAAAGGGAGATGGGCCAGCTTAAGAGAAATGCAAAACCAGCTCCAAAAATCCAAAGACATGAAGGTACTCATCAACTGTATATTTTCTCCTGTGTTATTCTCCATAACTTATTGGCCAACATCAAAGATGAATGGGATGAAATCTTTGAAGATGATGTGCCTGATCCTCCTCAAATCATTCCAGTATTATATATTTTGCCATGAGAGAGAAGATTCTACCTATCAACCTTGCTCATTTTGAATCATGAGGGTCTGATTTCAGACTTGGTAAAGAAACAAACAAACAAGTGTGTACCTTTTTATTTTCATCCCACACTGACTGAATTGAAATTTTCAGTCACCCACAAGTGGAGCCCAGTCACCCTCTACACCCTGCTCCTCCTCCTCCTCTCACAGCCATCAGACTCCACCACTCACCCTCCTGCTCCTCTCCCACTCATCAGACTCAACCAATCACCACTCCCCTTGCCTTCAACAACAACCTCACCACACACCCACCCACAATCACTGTCTCTTGGGTCAGTCTCCTTATCTCAACTAACTCCCTTTTTGATTTTTGCTAACACCCCCCCCTTTCATCTCCCATCTGTGTTTCCAGCCCACCCAGTTATGACCTCCCCCTCCCTCTAAATCCACCCCTGCCCCTTGTTGCACCGGAGCTAACTGCTTCCCTGGCTTCCTCCCTCCTTTCCCCATTGACCTCCCCCCCCAACCCCCATTGTGGGCCAATTGACCAGCCCCCCCTTTGCCAAATACTGGCCAGCTCCCCACCATTGCCAACCAATTGGCCAGCTCCCCCCCTTCAGCAACCAATTGGCCATCCCCCTGCCTTTGCTCACCAACCAAGGGATTGGTCAGAATCCCCCCCTCTTGCAGAAAAACCCAATCAAACAGCCACCCCCCCTTTGCCATTGTGGCCCAAGAGATCCCTCCCCTTTGCCATTGCTGCCCAAGCCGCCCCCCCTTTGCTTGCTGCCCAAGCCAATTCCCCCCCCTTTGCTTGCTGCTCAAGCCATTTGCCTCCCCCTTTGCGGTTGCCGCCCAAGCAGTCCCCCCCATTCACCATTGCCACCAGATCCAATTGCCCCCCCCCTTCACTGTTGCTGCCGGAGTCAATTTCCCCCCCTTTGCCATCACTGCCAGAGCCATGCCCCCCCCCCTGGAAACCAACCCAACGGAATGGCCAGCGGCCCCCCCCCCATTTCCAAGCAACCAATTGACTGCCCCACCCCTTTGACCAAGCCTTTGAGTGCCCCATCCCCCTTTGAACAACCAATTGACCATCCCCTCCCTCCTTGAGTGAGCAACCCCACCTGCCCCTACCCTTGACCAACAAACCCAATGACTGATGAACATTTCCCTGCTTCCCCCCACTTCTTCCTTGGCCAAAGCAATGGCTCCATTTTTTTAAGATCCCAAATGGTTCTGAGCTGGAGTGTCAGCCATGAGACAGTTAGAGTTGTCCAAATGTCTGGAAACTCATATGTCCTGCTGGTATAGGGGCTAAGTACTAGGCTCACTTCCCAGTATCTGATACCAAGGTCACTGGTTCAAACCATAATGGAGACAATAATGAAAATGTTGAGTAGTTTTGTAATTATATATTAAAACTTAATAATATTATATAATGTTGTATAAGTATGTTTTTATGAGTATGGATTACGGAATTAAAACCTTGATAATTTATATTATCAAGAAGGGGACCCAATATAACTTTAAATTAAGTTATGAGGACTCAGATGCGTCCAAATTATTGATATAGAAGTTCCCAAAGTGTTTCCTCTCTTTGGGAAGGAGTTACAGTAATCATACTAACCCATACTCTCTATACTGTATAAATTAATTACATATTATCCCTTTTGGGATACATTAATACTTTAATATACTAATCTGAGCCTTGAGTGCGTCCACTCAGAAGGCTCAGGGATTAGTTGGGAGCCATGGTAATCATATTAACCCATACTCTCTACTCTGTACAATTAAATTACATAATTTTTACCTTATCCCTCTTTGGGATGTAATTATAAGTAATACTCCCTCTGTAAACTTAATACACCTTACTGAGCCTTGAGAGCGTTCACTCAGAGGCTTTAGAACTTAATTGTAAGCTATGAAACTTCTAGTAGCACTGCCAAGAGTATATACCCCTTATAGGTATAGTATAATTATAAATTAATTACTTATTTAATACTATCCCCTTTTGGATGTAATAATGCTTTAATATACTTCACTGAGCCTTGAGTGCGTCCACTCAGAGGGTTCAGAGTTCATCTTTAGGCTGTAAAACTTTTAATAAACATTTCAAAGAGTATACATACTCTATGTGTATAGTATGAGCTAAGATACTTATAATTAAAATTAAATTATTTGCCAAGGTATTGAGCTACATTAAATAAATATAAATAATCATTATGATGGAATCTAAGGCTTCTATACCATCCATCTGAGTGGTGTATAAGTCCTAAGACCCAGTAAGTAACCTTTTAGTAAGTAAAATGAAAACTTTACCTTGAAAATCCTTCCCAATGGGTACTAGTTCTTCATTACCCATTGGGAATGATGTAATGATGTCTTGGGCCTTTGAGGACGAAACCAAGGAGAGCCTGAAACTCCCCTGGTGATTACTAGAGTCCCCTGTGGGCTCCTGTTACCTTAAAAGAGCAGGGTCTTTACCCTATAGCCCTTTCATCATCCATATTATATATTATTATTTGAACAAGAATACAAGCAAGAGTTAACAAGCCCATTAACCTTAATCTCAAGAAGAAGATTGACTGGGGCTATAAACTTTGGTATTAAATTCAATCAATAACCTATCTTGCAACACCAATTTCGAGTGGAAGGTCTCACTTGGATAAGTAACCCCTGTGTGTTACTCTTTAAAGGGTGTGAGCTTATTTATAAGCAAATCTCCTTTTGGTCTTACTCCTTTAAGACTAAGGCCCCTTACCTATTATAAAGGTTTAAGGTGTGGCTATTTACTCATAATACCTTGGTATTATTCGAGTCTGTAAACTTTTAAAGTTGCTGTTTGGAATATATAAGTCAAAACTAATTTAAATATTGGTTTGTCTTTATTCTTTTGCAGGTTTAACCACAGCTAGGTATAGCAATAGAGGTTAAATCCCTGACACGGAGACAGTTCTGTGGAGGGGAAAGGTTCTGTTTAGGCTGCCCTCCTGAGTGTTCCAAAAATATTTAAATGTAACTGGAATCAAGATCCAGAACCTTGCAAATAAGGAATCAATGGGAAGAATGAATTTTGACAGTAGTTGGTAGCAATGGAAACAACCCTATCTGAGGCAAGATGGTGTGGGAAAAGACTTGAAAAAATAAGCTCAAGTTTTTTCAGAGCTCAATGGATCAAGGCGGTTGTAAGTAACAACACCCACAAGCTAATAACTCTGGTTGTCAGCAGAAGATTAGGAAAGATTGACTCAATCCCAACCAACCTTCAGGTTCTCAATGAAACTGCCCAACTCTCTGAAATCAAGCACTTTAAGGGTACCAGATAACTGTGGGTGGCTGTAAAAAAAATCAATTTGTTCTATGAACTCTAGAAGGAAAGCAGTAACAAATTCAAACAAGAATGACCCAAAACTTCTGAAGGGACTCAAGAATAGCATGGTGGAATTCAACTTGAAAAGAATAAAGGGAGGTTTAACACTCCAGGTTTCAAGCTTAAAGAAAACTCTCAGTCAAACGGGACTTGTTTTGGAAAGACAATCAAATGAATGATCAGGACCAAAGCGGTTGGAGAAAGGGATCAACGTAGTGGCTTAACACACTCAAAAAATTCAACCCAATGAATTCTTCTTCAACCAGAAAGGCTATTGGTTGGTGATAAGGATCAGTTAACAGAGGACAGATCAAAGGATTGAGTATGGAGACTCAAAGGATCAAGGGGAAATCAAAAGATATACCCAGGATGAGGACGCTCAGACAAGGGGAAGGGCCCCACAGATTGATTATTCAGATGATGATGATAGGATGAATTATTGATCATAAGATAGATGATGGATGATAGCTGATGATTCCTGGGGCAAAAAGGAAGGGGAGAGCCAATCCTTTTATGGAAAAGAGCCCTGAAAACTACTTACAAGAGATAATAAAAATGAATATATATATATATATATATATATATATTATATACTTTTTGGAACATGTATCAACAACAACAAAAAATGAGAGATGAGAAAGGGAAACCAGCCTGTGTCAAGGGTGACAGCAGGCAGAGGATGATGGGTTGCAACAGGGGATGGTGAATAGTTTGCATGAAGTGGTCAGATGTCAGATGGGCCAGGTGCAAAGCAGTCACTGATGGGCGCCGGCAAGTTGGTGAGTGGCCACAACAACAGCTTGCACCCGCAATGATCAATGACAGAGACTGGGAATGGGATGATCAAGGATTGTTGGCACTGATGGAAATGAGATCAGTTGTTTGGTGGAGATGGTGTTGACGAATTTAAGTGAGCTGACAAAAGCGCTCACTCGCGTTGTTTGTTGGAAAAAAGACAGATCAATGGTTGAGATGGTTGCCATTATTTTTTCAAACAACAATGCCAAGTGGATGGGCAGTGTTTTGGATGAATGAGGGGGGGTGAGAGGTGTTGTTGGCAACCAAAAGCTGCAAAGCAACCAATGTTGAGATCCAATTCACATTTATGTCTTATTTTTTTATTTTCATTAATTCACTCTTATTTTATTCTTATCTTTATCTTTATCTTTTATTTGTTTATCTTTTTAATCTTTTTATTATATCATACTGTGTCATTTGCTTCCATCTCTTCATGCGCGCGCAGCTACAAGGTCCTGTTGCATATTCATTTTTTATCTTGTACTGTGCGTGTCTACTCTCCTCAACAAGGACAATTCAATGAATGACTAGCCGGGGACAACCATTCTCATCACCAACACAACCTTCAACTGGCATCACTGAAGCAAGACATCAAAAAACCAAGGTCAACCAAGATACTCAAAGGGATCTCATTCCAGGACTCAACTAATTTGGTGCAACCAGTACCTTGCCCCCACTCCTGAGCTGTGACTAACCTTTTGACTCTTTCACTCAGCTGCATTTTGTCAATTCTTTTTTCTTGGAGGTTGTGTGCAGAGGATTTTTTGTCCATTTTCACCCTTAAAACATTTTCTGGTGTCAAGTCCAACTTTTAGTAATTTTTAATTAAGCCTGGTAGGGTGTTTTTCTCATCAAATATCCTGCTCAGTTGTTTTTCAGCTTCTAACACCTTGTTTCAGCCATCTGGTTTTTCTTTGGACCATCTTTGAAGTTAATAGATTAATTATTCTAACACAATTAACAGTCAAAAGTAACTTCATAAAGGTCAACAAGAACATGAACATGACAGACTCCCTTAGGTCCACTATTCTTAAGACGGAAATTGAGGCTATTCCGCTGCTCACCTTGGAAAACTTCTCTATATGGCTTAATTGTGTAGTGAACATGATAGATCTTCAAGAGGATCTTTACAAAAAGCTCACAAAAAAACAAAGGGACACCAATGGACATCCAAAAGGACTGACACATGTCAAAAATGTAAGAATCCAAATGATCCTGACTTTGAAACTTGAAACTACAGTACAAGCAAATATAATAAATTCCAAGAATGAGAAGGATGCACATCAAATCTGGGTTGACATAAAAAAATCCTTTGCTTCCAATCACACCTCCAATTGTGCCAGGATATTCAAGGAGTTTTTTCATACTCCTTTTACACATTTGAATATTCCAGGGTTCATCACTGACACCAAATCAGCTATGTCTTGACTGCATGAGGTTGGAATTGATCTACCTACCAATATAATTGCCTACCTAATCTTGGAAAAACTACCTTTGACTATGGATATCATCATTCAACAAATCACCCACTCAGATAAGAAAATAAAACCCAATCAAGTCCTTGATCATCTTTGCATGTTCAACAAAAAAAGGTTTCTGAACAAGGAGGCTCCATCCAATGAACAAGAAGATAGCACAAACCCTGTTTCCTTTCTTACCTCCAATGTCAAGCCATGCAATGACAAGTGGCACAATCCTAAGGCTGCACACCCAGAAGGGCATTGCTGGAAACTCTAACCTCATCTCAGACCCTCTTTCCCAAAGAAAAAGAAAGCTGGCTCAGATTTGTCCATGGAGGGAACCTCTGTTAGCTTGTTTCACACAAGGTCACTCTTCAATTTGAACTGTTTTGTAGTCAACTCTGGATCATCAAAACACATTTTGTCTGATCTCAGTTTCTTTTCTCACCTAGACCAATCATTGACAGGCTTAATTTCAACAACCTCAGGAAGGAACTCTCTTTGCTACAAAGGGGTGGGTACTGCCAAACTGTTTGATGACAAAAACAGGGAACTCTAAATCTTGGATGTTCTGTTTTCACCTAGCTCCACCACAAACCTGTTGTATATGCACTCTCTCATAAAAGATGGATTCATTTTCAAATTTGGACAAGACAGCTTTGTAATCCAGAAAGATGACTGGAGAAGAGTGGGGGTATATGAATGCAATATACCTATTCTTTGTGTTATGGATCATAAGTCAGGTCCAACAAATAACTTCACTCAGGATGAACTAATCCATAAGTCTCTTGGTCACACTAGTTATGGGAGAATTTGACAAAAATTGGGCATAAAAGTAAAGAAGGTGTCAACCTGCAAAGCTTGCGCTATCAGAAAGATTTCACAGACCCTGTTTAAGATTAAGCACTCAGGTGCTGAGAGAACCTTTCAGGAAATTCACTTCAATCTGGTTGGACTGATACAACCCTTGAGCGTTAACAATGAATCTTATTTCCTAACAGTAGTCAATAGCTGTACCCGTTTTTTTACCATGATTCCGCTCAAAAGCAAAAACAAGGTGGCAAGCACTCTACAGTTCATCATTGAAGTTGAGTACAAGAGATTCAATTATCACCCTATGATTATCCACTCAGAAAGAGGGACAGAATTCTGGAATCACAATCTGTCTGATTACTGCAGAAACAATAACATCAAACAAACCTTTTCCAATGCGTATAACCCACAACATAATGTACTGGCAGAACGCTTCAACCAACTCATTCTGGAATCCCTCCGTACGGTCCTTTTTGACTCACAACTTCAAAAAAGTCATTGGAAAACAATCATCAAATCATGCGCACTGGCGCTGAACCAGATTACCTCACACAAGTCTAAGAGATCTCCGTATGAAACGTTCAAAGGAAAAAGCCTAAGTATTGACTATCTTCATCCCATAGGGAATCCTGTCAGCTATATACTTAAAGAAAGGCATTCCTTTTCTAAACTGGAACCTTGTGGTTTGTTTGGTAAACTGATTGGTTACAACAAAGATTTATTGTCTTACAAGGTTTTAACAGCAGACAACAAGATAGGCAACACCAAGCACATTACAATTCTGGATTTTGATGCCAACCTAAAAAGATTTGAAAATTCCATAACAATAGGCAACTGGTGC
The DNA here is from genome assembly GCA_025617555.3 of Puccinia polysora. NCBI lineage: Eukaryota > Fungi > Basidiomycota > Pucciniomycetes > Pucciniales > Pucciniaceae > Puccinia > Puccinia polysora. The sequence goes on along the minus strand of CM062627.1, from coordinate 2,574,465 downwards.
ACAGACACGGGTTTGGAGGACCCTGAAAAGTCTGATTGAGCTATTGTATTTGATTCTGATCTGCTTCCCGTAAACCCTGCAAATGATCTGGTTGACTATGCTTCCAAGGAGGTTACTCCAATGGTTGAAACTGACCAAATTGTTGAAATCTCAGAAGATTCTCCAATGCTGACACTTCCCAGGTGCAACCTACACAAATGTAACCCATTGGTCAAACGGCATAATTACTCCTACGCCTCAGTTTCAATGGAAGACAGCTCTGATTTTTCTAGAGAGAGATTGATTGAGCTCAGAGAGATAGAATCCCAAGATGTTTGGGAAGAAACTGAAATTGAACCTGATCACTTCCTCAGGACAACCTGGGTAGACAGAGTCAAAACAGCAATGAGTTTTTCACCAGAAAAACAAAAGTCTTGACTCTGCATCATGAAAAATCAACAGACACCTGGACTAGACTTTGGCCATACATAAACGCCCACAGGAAAATTTGCAACACTAATTCTTCTTCTAAGCAGGCTGGATCATAAGCTTGAAATTTTGCAATTTTATGTTAAGGCAGCTTTTCTGTTTGCTCCTTTGGAAGAGGAAATTTTCATTCTCAAACCAAAAGAGAGCCCATGCTCATCCAAGTTTCTGAAATTAAAAAAATCTCTCTAGGGACTGCGTCAGGCTCTGTCAAATTGGTACAGGACTCTGACTACTTGGCTAGTGGAGATTGGCTACACTCAATCCAATGCTGCTCCCTGCTTATACACTCACTCAACTTGGCACTCCTTCCTATCCTTTCACATTGATGATCTTATTGTGACCGGGGAAGTGGACTGGTTCAAAGAAAGGTTTCTCAATTGATTTCAACATTCTTCAGCACACAAACCTGATACTACCCTAGGGATGGAGTTCACTCAGGTTAACAATGCAATAACTCTTGATCAAAACAAACTTATTCAAAAGACACTGGAAGAGTTCAATCTGAAAAACCGTAAGCCTGTTCAAACCCCTCTTACACCAGGAATTCAACTGTCTCCTGCCTCCCACATTGAATGACTTGACTTTTCGAAACTTGGGGTGAATTTCAGGAAGTTCACTGGGTTGCTGAACTACCTCTCCTGTCAAACCCGTTCAGAAATCTCTGCAGCCGCCTCAATTCTGTCCTGTTTAAATCAAAGCCCTGGTATAACTTGTAGAATCCTATATGTTATAACCTTCCAATCATTCAATGATCATCCACCAACATTGGCTGTCAGAAAGGTTTGGCAGTCCTGGGATCCAATCTCAATGATTAATTTAGCAGATTCTTACCTGATCATCCACCACCATTGGCCGTCAGAAAGGTTTGGCCGTCCCGGGATCCAATCTTGATGAGGAGAGAGAGGGATCCCGGGACAGGTGGATATTCTGGTCTTATAGCTATATACAGGGTCTGTGAAAATTCAATGGTGTGACATCTGTATGAGTTTGTGTGTGTGAAATAATTGTGTTTTCCCATATACTCTAACACCCCCTCCCACAATTATACTCCATTTACCCCTAGAGCCATGGCTCTGGTACAATGTTTGTTTGGGCCCAGCAGCTTGGTCATGATATTGGCTAGTTGGGTGGCGGAGCTAGTATTGTAGGTTGATGTTGTCCCTGCAGATGAAGTAATTCACAAAATAGAACACTCTTTACAAGTATTTGGTCTGCTTTTGTGAACCATTGCTGGTGGCAATTAGGATAGTGGCCTTTTTGTTGCAGTGGATCACTGACTCACACTCAAATTTCAGGTCAGATAGTGTCAGCCGGAGGTGTTCCAATAGCTGAGAACCCTCCAATAAGGCCACATACTCTGCGGAACATGTGGATAGTGCCACCACTGTTTGTTGCCAAGCTCCCCATGCGACTGTGTTTCCATTGAAATGGATGACATAGCCGCTTGTGTATTGTTTGTGCTCCCCTCCCCAACTCGCGTCAACCCACATTAAGAGAAAGCCCGTGCCTCCTTGGGTATATCTTAGGCCTTGATTGAAAAATCCCTTCAGGTATCCAATGAGGTGATCCAATTTTTGCCAGTGCTCCAGTGAAGGTTGTGAGCTGAACCTAGCAAGTAGATTCACAGCATAGGCTATATTGGGGCGTGTTCCACATGCAAGATACATCAGCAACCCAACAAAGTGCTGGTATTCCATTACAGCCACTGTTTCATTGCTGTTTGTCTCTAGCTTCATGTCCAATAGCGGGGCCTGCTTGAGGTGTGCCAATGGAGATAGTGCTCTACAATCTCCTGGGAAAATAGTGATTGGTCCAGTGTCAATTCATCCCCCACTGACTTAAATTGTATCCCCACCATTTTGTCTATTCCTGGCTTCCATTTGATTTTCAATTTTTTCTCTACCCCACTTCTGAAGCGCTCCATCATCCAATCCAAAGAGGCCATTACCACCCCATTGTTGAAATGAAGCCAAACCACAACAAAATCTCCACCGTCCCACCGTCCCAACAACTGTATAACAAGTCCTTGAGTTCACTTGCATGTAGCCAAGCACCTTCCACCAGCACCTTGCTGCTTGCTGGGTCCCATACATCAATTTCTTTAGCTTCATAACAAAGCCCTTCCATTGGGGGCCTATCAGGACAGGGGGCTGAACGCATACCTCTCCTTCAATTGGTCCGTAGAGATATGCAGCACTAAAATCAATGCTTGCCAAAGGGAATCTTCCATGGTGCCCTATTGCCAAGAGAAGAAACAAGGTATTGAGTGAGGCCATTGGTGCGTAGGTCTCATACACATCCAGTCCCATTTGCTGACTACACCCCTTTGCAACGTATTGGGAATTACGTTGGATCAACTCCCCATTTGCATTCCTCTTGTGGGCCAAAACAAATTAAGCTCTGAGTACTTTCATACCCTTTTGCGGCCAGACCGGCTCCCATACGTCTAGATCATCAAATTTTTGGATTTCATCTTCCCCGGATTTCATCCATTTGGCCGCCCACTCTTCTTTCAATGCCTCAGGCATGGATTGGGAAACGGCCATCTCTATCCTCCTAGATTAGCTAGTCATGGCCTCTTCTTCTGCAGCGGCCATCTCATCAGTTGCTACTTTGCCCAGTTGGAGTTGATTGATGATATCAACTGCTGCCCCCTCCTTAGGTTGGACTGGTAAAGATTGAATGAAGGGGAAAATGGTCAAGGTTGAGTGGATTGATCTCCATTCATTCTCTGACCAGAATAACCAGCCCACTCCTCCTGATGGTTAACCAAGCAGGCGGCACCTACTTGCTCCCTTGTCCAGCTTCCCTCTGCATTCCAAAGGCATGTGCACAATTGATTCTTCCTCAAAGGGGTAAGGAATAGCAGGATTTGGTAATGTGCCACATAGGAGTTCTAAAGGAGCCTTCCTCCCGGTCCGCAAGTTTGGCAGACGGTTCATGAGGTAGGCTGTGACTTGGTATGAGAATGACCAAAATTTTGTGTCCATGCCACTCTTGTGGAGCATGGTTCTTGCTATGTCCCCCAGTGTGCGGTTCACTCTCTTGGCTTCCCCGTTTTGCTCAGGGTGGTAGGGTGGTATTGTTGCCATCGGTATCCCAAAAGGTTCAGCTTTGCGCTTGAGAGGTCCTGTGTATTCCACAGCATTATCACTCCTAATGTACTTTTGATACCACCCTCTGCTGACTTTTATATTCTCCAGCCAGCTCAAGATCTTGTTTGGTACCTCTGACATTGATTTCAGGATAGCAATAAATGTATAGGTGGTTGCATGGTCACAAAATGTCAGAAGGAACTGGGCCCCTATCAGGTCCTCCTTGAACGGGCCGGCCATGTCTTTAACAAATGGGTCCAGGGGAGCGTCGCTAGCAATGCCTGACTCCACCCCCGGAGCCTTTTGATCTAGGCTCTTTGAGATGGCACATTGCTTGCAGAAAAAGGATTGCCACATGCCCTTAATCTCATTGGGGTAGTATGTTCTCAGGAACTCCCTCACTACTGCCTTGGAGGCATGACCTAGGTGCACAAGCCATTTATATGGATTGAATGAGGGTTTTGAAAAAATTTTCATTGCAAGGTTATGCAATTTAAAAGTAGGAATTTTCCAGAAATAATTGTGAAAGGATGTGCTGTATTCATTTGCCATAGAATCTGTAAGAATGGAATCCAGACCGGAGTAAGTAAGTCTCCACCCCTCCAATAGTAGGCGCCCCGTTTACAGAATCATTCCATTGATTTCCGGGCACAGATAGACACCTTCAATTATAATCATCCCCATTCTTGTTTGGATAGCCAGCCTTCCAACCGTCAATGCAACAACACGGTGTTTGTCAGTTGCTAATACAAAATGCTTGGGGTATGGGAGTCTTTGGGTTGCAGAGAAGTAACGGGAGGCGCCACTCACATGTGAGCTGGCCCCAGAATCCAGCAGAATTTCAACCCTGTAAACTTCCGGCATATCTAATACCCATAGTCAATCCTTCCAATTGTCACAAATTGGTTGCTGGGGCGGTAGGTATCTTGAGTTGTGGCTTGAGTGATTGTTGGGAGGGGATGGTATTTTCCCCATTTGAACATCCGCCCAGAAGGTTGAGCAGTCTGCATAACAGTGTCCCTCAGTCCCCGCAATACCAACAGGTACACCCGTAAGTATCAAGGAGTGCCTTGGATTTTTGCCTTCCTGCATAGTATGCAGCCCAATCAACTGACAAGTGCGGTTTGGTGGGCAATGCACTCTGGTTCTTCCAGCATTGGGGAGGAACATACCAACCCCAGACAGCATGGATCTTGTCCAGTTCCATCAAGTCAATGTTCCCGGCAGCTTTTGGATGCAGTTTGCCAATCACTCCTTGGAGGACGTTTTCCACGTCAAAGAATTGAGGAATAGATTTAGTGTTGTTCAGTTGCTGAGAAACAGAGTAGTCATAGGTCTTTGTGTTGATAACCGCCGGCACTACTGCCACCGATTGCACCAGGAGGCCAACCAGCTCATTACGTGAGATGTTGAGTTTATTCAGGTTGGCCATAACAGTGTGGATCAATGTGATCCACACCATATTGGCCTCTGGCAAGGTAAGCAGTGCCATAATTTTCTCTGCTACCACAAGTTTGTGACGCCTGTCTAATTGTTTGCATGTGTCAACCAGCATGTTGTAGATTAACTTCCCTAGTTCCACTTGGGACACCTCAATGATGGAAAAGAGTTCATTGTCTACCAAATTTTGTAGGAGATTGAACAAAGCTTGGTTCTCCATGGTTGCCAAGTGAGTAAAGTTGATTTTCTTGCCAAGGAATTTTGGATTGCAGTCAAAGGCCTTCCAAAGTGTGCAATTGACAGCTCCTTCCAAAACATTGAAGTTTGAGCCATCAAAGGCAAGGACCAGTTGCTTTGTGTTAATTTTCCAGTGGAAGGACATTGGGTCCTTGACAAACTTCAGGGTTAGTGGATTTGTGATCTTTTGCCATGGGAGCTCCATGTGTGGTGGGTTTGAGGCGGTGAGTGTTTCTTGTTGATTGGCCATTCTGTCCATCACCAATTCAACATGTTGAAATTGTTGTGTAAGGCTTGATTGTAGGGTTTCCAAACACAACTCAAATTTAGTTTTGGAGACAAATGTTGTTGGTGGTGTATTTTGGTCTCCCATTGTTGGGTAATTTGGCTTGGATGATCCTTTGCTGGTATGTTGTTTTAATAAGTTGTACTTTTTCTTTTGGTAATGCTTATCCATGAACCTGTCTGTTTCAGTTGGTTTTCTAGAGCCGGCTTTTAACCTGTAGAATCCTATATGTTATAACTTTCCAATAATTCACTGATCATCCACCACCATTGGCTGTCAGCAAGGTTTGGCCATCAGCAAGGTTTGGCCATCAGCAAGGTTTGGCCGTCCCGGGATCCAATCTTGATTATTACTTTAGCAGATGCTTACCTGATCATCAACCACCATTGGCCGTTAGCAAGGTTTGGCCATACCAGGATCCAATCTCAATGAGGAGAGAGAGGGATCACGGGGAAGGTGGATATTCTGGTCTTATAGCTATATACAAGGTCTGTGACAAGTCAATGGTGTGACTTCTGTATGGGTTTGTGTGTGTGACATAATTGTGTTTTGCCATATAATCTAACATAACTCACTGGAAAGAGGTGATTCATGTCTGGAAATACCTAGCAGGAACTTCCTCCTTTTCTCTGACCCTGCAGCCCAACACAAAGGAATTGCTCTCTTTGGAAGTTTATACCAACTCCACCTGGGCCAACAATCCATGCAGCCAGAAATCTCAGACCAGCTATATCATCTTTTGGCTATCCTCTCCTATTGCATGAAAGAGCAGAAAGCAAGGGAATATCATGCTTTCCTTGACTGAAGCCAAGCTGAACACTTTGACTGACAGCGTGCAAGAAGCAATCTGGATCAAATCAATAATTCAGGACCTATGCAAGAATTTGTTGATTCTCCCTTCCAGGTTTCATGTGGAGAATAAGGGGCTGGTTGACAAAACCCAACATTTTGGGTCAAACTCAAAAACAAAATATATAAACATGAAGATCAAATGGCTATGCAATCAGTCATCAGCAAAGAAGATATGTGTAGACCTCATCACCACCAACTCAATGGTTGAAGACACTCTCACCAAGGCCTCAAACAGACAATACCTGGAGCTGTTGACGGCCAAATTTTTTCAAGGGAGGTTGAAATGAATTATGGGGGGGTGTTGAGATCCAATTCACATTTATATCTTATTTTTTTATTTTCATTACTTCACTCTTATTTTATTCTTATCTTTATCTTTGTTTTTTATTTGTTTATCTTTTTAATCTTTTTATTATATCATACTGTGTCATTTGCTTCCATCTCTTAACGCGCGCGCAGCTACAAGGTCCTGTTGCATATTCATCTTGTATCTTGTACTGCGCGCGTCAACTCTCCCCAACAAGGACAATTCAATGAACAACTAGCGGGGGAAAACCATTCTCATCACCAACACAACCTTTGACTGGCATCACTGAAGCAAGAAATCAAAAAACCAAGGTCAACCAAGATACTCAAAGGGATCTCATTCCAGGACTCAACTAATTTGGTGTGAACAGTACCTTGCCCCCACTCCTGAGCTGTGACTAACCTTTTGACTATTTCACTCAGCTGTCTTTTGTCAAGTCTTTTTTCTTGGAGTGTGTGTGCAGAGGATTTTTTGTCTATTTTAACCCTTAAAACATTTTCTGGTTTCAAGTCCAACTTTTAGTAATTTTTAATTAAGCCTGGTAGGGTGTTGTTCTCATCAAATATCCAACTCAGTTTTTTTTCAGCTTCTAACACCTTGTTTCAGCCTTCTGTTTTTTCTTTGGACCATCTTTGAAGTTAATAGATTAATTATTCTAACAACCAACCGTACCAACGGCCGCCCATCATGTTGATGAGGCGGGATCAAGCTAGACATTGTAGTTGATGGGAAAGATGATGACAGCAAGGGATGATTGGCCAATGGCTTTTGGAAATGTTGAACAATGACAACAATCTTCAGCTTTATTGCCCTTGTTTTAGTGGGGATGAAGATGATGGAACTAGGTGGAGATGAGGATGAGGATGGAGATGATGCTGAAGATGATGATCACTTGCGCTTGGCCAAAAATTTGGGATGCAAGCGCAAAATGCAAGAGTTGAAAAGAGGATCTGGGGATTTTAGAAACTCTGCAGAGCCTTTCCTAGTCCGCTGGGATAGGAAGAAGTTGGAAGATGGGAGCATAGAAGAGTACACATAGTTGCACCTGGATTTTTTTTTGATGAAGTTGGGTGAAAGAATGTATATAATTTTTTTAAAACATTTGCCCTTTACATGAGGTGTCCCAAATTGGTCACCACATTTTCCCCACTCCCACCACCACCATCCTCCCCAAGACCCATTAGTGATGCAGTTAAGCCTGGAACCAAAAAATGGTGAGTGACATTACCCCAATTTCTCCCTTGGATGTCCCACCTGCTCCATCTTCCCTATGGTGTCTGTTGACTTGATTATACAATCAGGATCACGGCCATAAGGGGGGGGGGATTCATTCAAATCCTTGGATTTTCCCCCTGCTTCATATTCCCTATGGTGTTTGTCAACTTGATTATACAATCAGGATCATGGCCATTGGGGGTGGGGGGGAGGGGTAATTCAGTTGAATCCTTGGATTTTTCACCCTGCCTTATTTATGCCTTATTTATGTATTTTTTTCTTTATGGAATCATTTAATATTGGTGTAAGCAGAAGAACAAGAACTTACAGAGGAAAATGAAGAAGAGAAGGCATTTGAATGTTCTGGGGCAAAGCAGTAACCAATCCATTAATTTTGTCTGAATCACAGCAAGTAGGCAAGTTGATCCAGACCCAAAAGAGATTCAAATCACTGAATCCACCCTGAATTTGTACAGCAAGGTCAACATGGGACGTGCAATCCTTGAATCAATAAAAAAACCCTCTTTCTGTCTTGTGGAGTGGTTCCTGATAGAACTTGAACCAATTGATTGCTATAAATATAAGACCAGACTAACAAAAAGAAAACAACAAATTCAATAGTTGACCCATACAGAATAAAATGGATTGATCCTACCCCGTATATGAACAATTATGAAGAAAACAACAGAGATGATGGATAAGAAGCCTTATGGAACCTAGGATAGATAGAAGATAGACAGCAACGGAATAGACTAGCGACAACAGTTCAGAATGAGAGTTGGGATTTGAATGAAGCACGATGATCTCTTTCTCACCAAATGAGAACAACGGCCGCAAAGTTGAAAGGCGGTAAAGGATTATCTTGATGAAGAAGGGACAATTAAAGGAGCCGCAGGTAGTGACTGAGTCAAAGGCCAAGTTGATTAATTGAGGTGTAGTTGGTATTTGGTTAATGAGGAGTTTATGGAGGGATATGATCTTGAGATCAGTGAGTCTGATGAGGGAAGAAGAAGAGACGATGAAGAAAGGAAAGGAGTGGAAACAGACTATAAATAGAAATAGAAAATAGAAATAGAATGGATTGGAAGAGGAAAACAAGAGAACAAGAGGGAAGTCGGAGAGACAGTTGATCAATCTGGTTCTACTGTTGGCTTTAGTTACAGATTTCACATGTGTGACAGATTTGAATTATGACGTAGATGAGAATAGTCCGTGGCCGTGAGATTGAGAAGTATGGCGTGAATGACAGTCCGCGGCTGTGAGACTTGAAATTTAAACACCCCAGATCATTTGATGAGGAAGAGTGAAAACAACGGGAAGTCAATAATTGTAAGGATTGAGAAGCAGCAGCTTTATTAAGCGCATCCGCTATAATTTTGGATGATGAGATGAGAGAAATAAGAATTTTTCTTTCGTTGTATAGTTTACAAATATGTTTGAATTTGATGTCTAGATGCTTGGTTTTTGAATTTGATCCAAAATGTTTAATTTCTTCTAATAATCCTTTATTATTGATGTAAAAGGAAGATGGAAATAGTTTTGTATTCCACAGTTCAGAGATCAAGTTTGATGGCCAACAGTCTTCTTGGATGCCATCAGACAGAGCATTGAGCTCAGATTTGGTGGACAATAGAGTTATATTTCTTTGTTTGTTGCTCGTCCAGGAGATAGGGAAATTTTTCCAGAAGGCCACGATTCCACTTTGGGAAGTCCTGGTTTCAAGATCATCCGCCCACATAGCATTGGTGTACATGTTTATTTTTGGATTGTCTGATGTCTGCGGTTGAAGTCTCAGTTTGTAGTTGATGGTTGATTTCAAGTATTTCCAACAATGTTTTACTTCCCTCCAATGATGAATTCCCGGTCAATGGTTGAATCTGGATAGAATGGATGATGCAGCTGCAATGTCAGGATGCAATTGACAGGAAAGATAGTTAAGGATGCCGGTGAACTGTCTGTAGTGCATACCCAGAGACTCAAATTCCTTGAGTTCCTTGTCAGACGCCGGACTCAGGTGAATACCGGGTGTAAGAGGAGTGGCAACTGGTTGACACTTGGAAAGATTCAGCAGTTGAATGCCCTTGTTTATAAGATTGGACTGAGATAACAAGAAACCGGTTTCATCCAATTCTACTTTCATTCCTAATAAAGTGTCTAGATCCTGAGATGATGAGTTAGGAAAGCAATGAAGAAATAGTTTTTCAAATTCATCAGTCTTCCCCACCACGACCAAGTCATCAACATGGAAAAAGATAAAAGAGTCTTGGTTTTTATGAATAAAGACACATGCGTCCAACTGAGACTGTTGATAGTCTATTTCTTCAAACCATTTGGTGAGGGTGCGGTTCCAGTTGGCTGGAGCCTGTTTTAAACCATAAAGTGATTTCTTGAGTTTAAGAAAAGGACTAGAGCAGGTAGATTCTTTTGGAGTTTTGATGTATATCTCTTTCTCTAAGGGAGAAAACAGAAAAGCACTTTTGATGTCAAACTTTCTGACAGGAAGTTTTTTATCAGCCGCAAGTGTTAGAAGAAGAAGCAGAGAAGGGAATTTCCCAGTGGGAGCAAATGTATCAAAGTACTCCACCCCGGATTCCTGTTTGAAACCTTGAATACACAGTCTGGACTTGACGCGTTCAGGGGAGGAATTTGTGGCAGGTTTGAGATGATTGAACCATAGAGTATTGAGCCAACGGCTTGGTGTTTTGGTTGCGTCTTCCCACACCTCGTGTTGTTCAATGCTCTTGAGTTCCTCTAGTTAAGCATCTCGGACCTTGTTGGGATCCAGGTTTGTTGAGAAATAGCTGTATTTGACTGGTTTGATGGCAAGCGTTCTTTCTCTTAGAATGCAAGAGGGTAAAACATCTTTGCTGACATCTTCATACACAGATTCAGACACATCTAAAGAGGGTTTTGTTGATGACTGATCCCTGGAAGGAGGCTGATCAGAGGGAGAACTTAAAGCTTCTAACGTCGTGGGTTCCTCATTTAAGGATTCAGGTTCATCTTGAGAGTGAGCAGAAGATTTCCAATTGGGCAACCATTCTTTGGAGGAAGAATTATTTGAGGGTCTGCAATCTATGTCTAGGAATCAAAAATTCTTGAAGTCTGGCACCTTTCCTGAAGAAGTAAGGATTCTATAAGATTGAATCTCAGGATTGTATCCGATTAGGTGACTGATCTTGCCTGGAGGGAGTAATTTCAATCCAGGAGCCTTGGGAAGAATGAGATAGGAGACAGGAGCGCCTAGTGGATGGAAATAAGATAAGGGAAGCCTTGCGCCTTTGAACATCTCATAGGGCAACTTTTTGCTCTTATGAGATGGAATCTGATTGATGGCTAAGGATGAAGCCTGGGCCACTTTGTGCCACATTCCTAAGGGAATATTAGAATCACTTAGGTTTGAACAAATTGACTCTATTATGGTACGATTAAATTGTTTGGCCAGTCCATTGAGTTGAGGGGTATACGGATCAGAGAATCTTTGACAAATAAGGTTTTTCTTGCAAAATTCTGCAAGCTTGAAGTTCTCAAATTTGGTCCCATGATTGGAGTGCAGGATAGATGGATAGTAATTGAATCACTTTGCTTCCAGATCAATGGCTTCAGAAAGTACTGAAGGGATCAATTCCTTGCTGATGACTGGAATAACAGCCACATATCGAGAGAACGCATTGGTGACAGTGACAAGATATTTGTGACCATTCTTCAAGGAAGGTAGGGGCCCAATAGTATCAAAATGTAAATCTTGAAAGACGCAATCAGCAGATGAGATTTGTGAGTAAAACAATGCTCTGGTCACTTTGGAAATGGCACATGATTTACAATTTTCAGTTTTCTTGATAGGGATATTCAACTTGTGCCTCAATCAATGGTAACGCATGTGCCCTAGCGACTTGTGAAGATTTTCAGCATAGGACAGATGAGATTGGTACGTGGAAGAAGTGGGAGGATAAAATCTGAGACAAGGAATGTGATTGAAGTAGTGTCCTTTCATTGGAAGGTTTCCAAGTTTGTAGAGAAGAAACACATTGGGTTGGAAGTCAACAATGTAGTTATTGAGAAGGAGTCTTCTCAGTGAAATCAGGTTGATTGAGAGATTAGGAACAAACAGTACATTGTAAGACTCCAAACGGTGCTAGCCCGTGGCAGTTCTGTGGAGGGGAAAGGTGCTGTTTAGGCTGCCCTCCTGAGTGTTACAAAAATATTTAAATGTAACCAAGATCAAGGTCCAGAACCTGGTAAATGAGGAATCAAAGAGTAGAGGATAAAGATGATAATAGTTTGGTAGCAATGGAAAAGCACTATCTGAGACAAGATTATGCAGGGAAAAACTTGAACAAAAGAAGTTAAGGTCCCCTTAGAGTTCAAAGAACAAAAGCTGTTGTATGTAAACAACACCCACACGCTAATAACTCTGGTCGTCAGCAGAAGATTGGGGATGATCAACTCAAACCCAAGCAACCTCCAGGTTCTCAATGAACCTGCCCAACTCTCCGCAATCAAGCGCTTGAAGGGTACCAGATAACTGTGGGTGGCTTTACAGGACAAAGAACAATGTTTAAGAAGCTCTAAAGCAAACAGCAACTGATTTGAAGCAAGGATAACCTTGAAACTTCCCAAGGGACTCAAGAGTAGGCTGGCAGAATGCAACTACAAGAAGCTAAGGGGAGGTATAACACTCCAGGTCTTAAGCTTAATAAGACCTCTTCAATCAATTGTGATTGGCTCCAGAAAGGTGATCAGGGATCAGGACCAGTATGGTCAGAGAAAGGGATCAAGGAGTGGTATAACACACTCAAAAATTCCAACAGACAGAATTTTTCTTCAACCAGCAAGGCTATTGGTTGGTGATAAGGATCAAGGATCAAGGGTTTGAGTATGGAAGCTCAAGGATCAAGGGTGTGCTGATTTCATGCTGGATGATTGCTTGCTGCAATGATGGATCCAAAAGGCAGGGGAGAGCCCCTCCTTATATGGGCAGGAGGCCCTGTTAGACTATGTACAACGGATTCTACAAATAGAGCAAAAAAGGAAAGGAAATCATGTGGTCACTCACATCCGTCAGTGGATGGGCGCACGCAAAAATACCGGAATCACCCACCCCTTGTCCAAAGGCGGACAGGGTGGGAAAGGGAAATGAGCCAAACCGCCGCGGATGTCCGCGGGCGGTAGTTGACACTCTTCAACCCTTTTCCAAAGGCAGAAGTGGGTGGGAGAGCCCCAGGAAAGGTGACGGATGAAGTTTGTGAGAGCGCGGATGAGCGGATAGGTGATCGGCTTGATACGGTTGAGTAAATCCTGACAGGCTTGAGATTCACAGCTGATAGATCAAGTGAGATGGGAGATTTGACGGATCCAAGGATTTGACAAATGCTTGGGGGTGCAGTTGGGATGGATTTGGTAAATTATGGATGAGCGCTGCGCGACGTGCGGACAGGAGATTGGGACGCGCAACAACGAAGATGAGGACGCGCAACAACAAAGATGAGGACGTGCAATGAAGATGGCGGAGATGAAAAGCAACGCGCAACGGCAAGGATGATGAGCAATGGGGATGAAGGACGCGCAACGCGCAAGGATAAGGACGCGCAAAGCGCAATGATGACAGTTTGGATGCGCTTGAGGATAAGTTTGTTTTTTTTTTTTTTTTTTTTTTTTTTTTTTTTTTTTTTTTTTTTGATGCCGGACGGTACGTTTGCGCAACAGTTTATGGATTGAGGTCTTAAGGCGGCCAGGGTGTCCAGGATGGGGCACCACATCTCTCCCCAACTTACAGACTGTCCCTAGTCTGCTCCCGAGTTTGATGCCATAGATAAAGAAAGGAAAGAAAGATGATTGAAACCAAAGAATGGCCATTTTGATCTCAAGAGTGGTTGAGAAAAAAATATGTCAATCCAACCAAAAATCCTAGAAGTGGCTGAGATAAAATGAAGGAGGCGTCCCAAGTGCTCACATGCGTGGCATGAAGTTGAGTTTTCACAACAAAATGCAGGAGATGACCCTGGTGGTGCACAATTGGGAGGACTTACTTCTGGACCAAGTTGCCTCCATGGGAGTGAAATTTCTTGACCTGATCAGCAGAGAACCTTCTGGCCATCTGAGTACCATCCAGCTCTTCCAAAAGATATGATCCACCTCTAACTTAACGGACTACTTGGTAAGGACCATTCCAGCGGTTAGAGAAAAGCTTTCCCCACTGAACTTCCAAGGAATAATTATAAGCCAATACCAGATCACCAGGGTTTAAAGGGTCCCTGATTCAATTTAGGTTTTTATCTTCCCAATACTGAACTGATTTTTCTCTTGATTCCATCATCTTCTGATAAGCTTTGTTACAAATATCTTCACTCTGCTCTAGTTGCTTTGATCTGGCAACTAATAGGTCAGTAGTTGAGGAAACTTGTTCCCAAGAGATGCCCAAAAAAGACTCCATTTCAAGATCAAGAGGAAGAACAGCCCTCTGACCAAAGATGATTTCATAAGGAGAGTAACCAGTGGTTTGCTTGGTGGAAATTTGATCAGAGAAGAGGACCAAGGGGAGAAACTTCCAACAATTCTTCCCACTTTCACCAGCCAATTTAACCAGAGCAGCCTTCAAAGGAGAATGGCCTCTTTCCACCATGCCTTGTCCTTCAGGATAATAGGGAGTAGTAACTCTATGTTGTCCAGGGAGCAATTGGATCATTTCAGGGAGTTTTCCACCAAATTCCGAGCCACCATCCGTAGAATAAGATCGGGCCAAGCCATAACGCATGGTCCAAGTCTCATGAAGGAAAGCTGCTACTGATTCAGAGCTGAGGTTCTTAAGAAACTTTGCTTCAAACCATCCAGAAAAATCATCTCTAGCCACAATGAGGTACTTAGCTCCTCCAGCCTTAATGTGAACCGCATCCATAGCAATCCTCCCAAAGACAGTGGAATCTCCAGTGGGGTAACGAATTTTGGCCGGGCGCCCAAGATCACATTTCTGGAACACTTCACAACTCCTACACCATTGAGCGACGGATTTCTTCAGGGATGGCCACCAAAATTGTTTGGATATTTGTCAATAATTTTTGGTTTCCCCACAATGACCAAGGCCTTCATGGAGATTTTCCAGGATCAAATCTTGCTTAGAAGGGATAGTGACCACAAAAAGTGCACAAGGAGTTGACCTTTCCATAAGCCTAGAACCTTGGACAAAGAAGTTGGAGGACTTCCTTTTAAGGGACCAAAATTCTTTGGCAGAGAGATCAGGGGGTCTTTGGAGAGTTGAAAGGTACTGCTCCAACTTAAGCCTGAAACCTTTCTGTAAACCAGAGTAATTTTGGTAGGAGAAGGAAAAGACAGGGCTGACCAAGGGTTCTTCCTCATTGAAATCCATTCCAACCTCTGATTCATCGTCTCCAATAGGTTGTCAAGATAAACCATCAGGCATGGTGAAAGATTTTCCAGGCCTGTGAACAATATCAAAAGAGAACAACTGGATGAAAGCCACCCAACGAGTCATTGGAGCATTTGGGAGGCTGGGGGCGTTGATCATTTCAATAATGGATTGTGCATTGACTTGTAACTCAAAGTGTTGACCCCAAAGGACAGTCTGAAGCTTCTTCAACATTTGTGCCACACCGCAAAGTTCCAGTTTTGGCTGGGAGTACCTGGATTCAACATCTGAGAAAAGAAGAGATTCATATAGAGCAGGACAATCCAAACCATTTTTGTCTTCCTGGGTAAGAACAGCCCCAACAGATTGATAACTCGAGTCTACTGCCAGCTTGATATTTCCGGCTCCGGGTCCATAAGTGATCTTTTTCAAAACAATGTATTTCCCAACAATTGTTTTGAGCAACTGAAATGATTGTTTGCAGTCTTGGGTCCAAATCCATTCAGCATCCTTCCTGGTTAACCAACGCAAGGGAACACAGATTTTGGATAGTGAGGGAATGAAGATCCTGACATAAGTTACAACACCTAGGAAACCTCTAACTTCTGTTGGATTTATTGGGGTAGGCCAGGAGATGATTTTGTTGACTTTAGAGGGTGCCATCCTTCTTCCGTCCTTGCAGACTATATGACCAACGATTTCCAAGGCAGGGACACAGGCGGCAAGTTTTGATCCAGAGACAGTAAGGCCAGATTCCTCAATTCAAAAAAAAATTCTTTCCAAGACAGTAGCATACTCCAAGATAAATTGTCGGAATCCCAAGTGCCAAGGTAAGCGCTCATTATCATAGTCAGAAACTGGACCTTTAATCCCGCCATCATCAATAAAGATACCCACATGATCCGGGATTTTGTCCTGGAGGATCCACATCATCTGAGCCTGATAGACTGCAACCAAGTTGGTGGCACCTTGAGGCAATTGAGTCAGCTGAAATTGACCAAGGGGAGTATCAAAAGTAGTGAGGGGACAAGAAATAGGATGCAAGGATTGTTTGTCATAGCCACCCATAATGTCACCTAGACCATAGCAAGCTCTCCCAGAGAAGGATTCAACAAATTATTCAGTGGCAGGCGGAACGCCAGAGTCTTTAATAGTAACTTTATTAAGAGGTTGGAGATCATGAACTACTCTAAGTTTACCATTACTCTTTAGAACACAGAAAACAGGACTGGAATAGCTAGAAGTCAATTGTTTGTATAAACCGGTTTGGACTCGTTTGTGGACCAACTTGATGAATTTGTCAACTTTAGAAGCAGGGATTGGGATCTTTTTCTTTTGCAAAGGGTCATGTTCTACTACGGGGATGATGTAGGGGAGAACATAGGATTCTTTCAAGAGACGTCTCTCTTCTTCAAGGAATGCAATAGATTTTTCCCTTAGAGACAAAATATTTTTGATTGAATTTAACTCATCAGGAAGAAGCCATCCATCTGGACCAAAGTTGACCACTTTCAGACGTTCTTCAGTGACCCGACCAGAGGCAATAAATGGATCAGTGAGGGATTTGTATAGACCACAGTAAGGATTGCGGGATAGAGGAGGACGCATAAGAGGAGGATTGAGGTTGAGAGGCATTGGTTGGTTGACTGGCTGGACCTTTTTTGCAACTGGTTTGTACTTGGTGGCAAAGGAGAGGAATCCCTGCTTCCTCCAAGCATTGACCAGTGAGACCTGACTACAAAAACTGAGGCCATATTCCAACATCTTCCAAGTCCGATGTTCTGCTACGTCCTTAAAAGGTGCCTTCTCCATAAAAGAGGATCCAAAAGATAACACATTGCTCACATGTGTGGCACAGGGTAGAGCTTTTAAAACAACAGTAGTAGAAGCCCCTGGTGGTGCAAAATTGGGAGGACTTACTTCTACCCCAAATTGCCTCCACCTAAGACCATACTCCTTCATACCAAAGCCATCAAGAAAAGAATCAAGATTGAGATCTACTTTAGACTCATTGCAGAGATTCAAAACCGGAATAGAGGATGAGTGATCAGGCTGAAATGAAAAAGGAAAAGAAGATACAACAGATCCAGACAGAGAAGAAATATTTTTGGATTTTTTGGATTTTTCATGTGTTTGGGTTTTGATTTTATTTGGATGAGAAGAAAATGATGAAAAAAAGAAAAATATGCCTCTGAGGTGGGAGTTGGTCCATGAGTTGAAGTCTGAGGCTGAGAAGTACTACAACTATCAGTAGGGCCAAATATTCTGCTAAAAAATGAGGATGAAAGGAATGAGAGTTTTCTTTCTGCTTTCCTTTCAGGACAGATTTGGGAGGGTGAAAAGGGAAGTCTCTTTCCCAACAACCAGAATCCAAAGAAAAAAGGGGGACTTCAATCTTTCTGCCATCAGCATCAGGGAGGAGAATTCTCTCCCCAACTTGATCAGAAAACATCAGGGTAGCACCAAAGTCCATTAAGAAAGGCCTTCCCAAGATCATGGGACCATCCAGACAAGTGATACAGAAGTGACAGGTGCCAAAAATATTTCAGCCAATTGAAACAGGAATATCCTCAGCAATACCAACCAGTTCAAAGGACTGATTCCCAATTCCATAAACCGCAGAGTTGAAACTGACCCTTGGGCTAAGTTTAAGCTTGCAGGCCATGGAGTCCGAAATCAAGTTGAGCTGAGAACCCAAATCCACAAGGAGAGAAACCGTTTTTGTTGAGTCACCAAGACAACATCGAAGAAAACCAAGAGGACAGGAATACAGGTTGGTATCTGAAGAGAGATCTGTTCCACCAGAATCCTCTATCAGAGTACCAGAGCAGACCTTTAATTTGTCCGGACCAATCTCCACACGTCAACAAGAAACCCATTTCTTCATCCCTTCTGCCACAGATGGAGAGATTGACAGGAGTTCAGCCACAGACACCACAGAAATCTGCATGTCACTTGCTAGCAAGTGCCATCAAAGAGCTCTTGCCCAATGTATGGCCAAGCTCAGGTCAAGCTCCTACCAAGCTCAGGTCAAAATTTATTGACACTCCAATGCACAGTCACTGACTGTGCACAATGCATAGTGACTGTGCACAATGAACAGTGACTAAGAACAATGCATAGTGACTGTGCACAATGCATAGCAACTTTGCAAAATGCATAGCAACTGTTTACAATGCACAGCAACTGTTTACAATGCATAGAAACTTTGTACAATTTATAGCAACTGTGCACAATGCACAGCAACTGTGCACAATGCACAGCAACTGTGCACAATGCACAGCAACTGTGCACAATGCACAGCAACTGTGCACAATGCACAGCAACTGTGCACAATGCACAGCAACTGTGCACAATGCACAGCAACTGTGCACAATGCACAGCAACTGTGCACAATGCACAGCAACTGTGCACAATGCACAACAACTGTGCACAACGCACAGCAACTGTGCACAATGCACAGCAACTGTGCACAATGCACAGCAACTGTGCACAATGCACAGCAACTGTGCACAATGCACAGCAACTGTGCACAATGCACAATGCACAGCAACTGTGCACAATGCACAGCAACTGTGCACAATGCACAGCAACTGTGCACAATGCACAGCAACTGTGCACAATGCACAACAACTGTGCACAACGCACAGCAACTGTGCACAATGCACAGCAACTGTGCACAATGCACAGCAACTGTGCACAATGCACAGCAACTGTGCACAATGCACAGCAACTGTGCACAATGCACAGCAACTGTGCACAATGCACAATGCACAGCAACTGTGCACAATGCACAACAACTGTGCACCATGCACAGCAACTGTGCACAATGCACAGCAACTGTGCACAATGCACAGCAACTGTGCAAAATGCACAGCAACTGTGCACAATGCACAGCAACTGTGCACAATGCACAGCAACTGTGCACAATGCACAGCAACTGTGCCCAATGCACAGCAACTGTGCCCAATGCACAGCAACTGTGCACAATGCACAGCAACTGTGCAGAAAACACAGCAACTGTGCACAATGCACAGCAACTGTGCACAATTCACAGCAACTGTGCACAATGCACAGCAACAGTGCACATTATTTATCCAAGATCCAATGCACAATGCACAGTGACTGTGCACAATATTTATCCAAGCTCCAACGCACAGTTGCTGTGCATTGTGCGCAGTTGCTGTGCATTGTGCATAGGTGCTGTGCATTGTGCACAGTTTCTGTGCATGGTGCACAGTTGCTGTGCATTGTGCACAGTTGCTGTGCATGGTGCACAGTTGCTGTGCATTGTGCACAGTTGCTGTGCATTGTGCACAATTTCTGTGCATTGGGCACAGTCGCTGTGCATTGGGCCCAGTTGCTGTGCATTGGGCC
Source organism: Puccinia polysora (assembly GCA_025617555.3). Classification (NCBI taxonomy): domain Eukaryota; kingdom Fungi; phylum Basidiomycota; class Pucciniomycetes; order Pucciniales; family Pucciniaceae; genus Puccinia; species Puccinia polysora. The sequence continues at coordinate 2,554,825 of CM062627.1, read as the reverse complement.
CAGTTTCTGTGCATTGTGCACAGTTGCTGTGAATTGTGCACAGTCACTCTGCATTGTGCACAGTCAGTGTGAATTGTGCACAGTTGCTGTGCATTGTGCACACTTGCTGTGCATTGTACATTGTGCACAGTTGCTGTGCATTTTGCATTGTGCACAGCCAGTGTGAACCAAAAAAATGTTGAAGAATGAAAATGCATTCAACTAGAGATTGGACAGAGCTTCAACCAGAGCTTCCTTGATAGCACTTGCTAGCAAGTGCTATCACTTTTTAACCCTCCTGATGGATTGTTAAACCCCTCCAGAATGGATGATGGAGGGTTGAAACCCCTCCAGAATGGATGATGGAGGGTTGAAACCCCTCCAGAATGGATGATGGAGGGTTGAAACCCCTCCAGAATGGATGATGGAGGGTTGAAACCCCTCCAGAATGGATGATGGAGGGTTAAAACCCCTCCAGAATGGATGATGGAGGGTTAAAACCCCTCCAGAATTGATGATGGAGGGTTAAAAAACCTCCAGAATTGATGATGGAGGGTTAACAGTCACTGTGCACCATGCACAAGGACTGTGCACAATGGACCACCATGACTGTTCACAATGCACAATGACTGTGCACAATGCACAACAACTGTGCAAAATGCACAGTTGCTGCGCATTTTGCACAGTTGCTGTGCCTTGTGCACAGGTCCTGTGCATTTTGCACAGTTGCTGTGAATTGTACACATTTTCTGTACATTGTGCAGAGTTGCTGTGCATTGTGCATAGTCACTGTGAAACGAAAAAATCCTAGAGAATGGGAATACCTTCAACTAGAGATTGGACAGAGCTTCAACCAGAGCTTCCTTGATGGCACTTGCAAGCAAGTGCCACCACTTTTTTTGTGGTGAGAGAGATCAGGGATTTCAAGATCAGAAATTTTCTTTAATACTCCTTCCACAGCATTAGGGTAGTCCTTGGAGATGCCCCTCTCAAATCAAACTTTGGGCTGGGTGGAGGGAGGAAGATCAGGTGTAATAGGTGACGGAAGAGGATCTGAGGGTTGGGCAGGTGGAAGAGGGGGAGGATCAGAGTTGTCTTGGAACCTTTCCATAAGTGGTTCCCTTTCTACTTCCGTGTCTTCCACATCAGAAGAAGGAGGCTCAGGTGAAGATTGGTGTTTAACGGGTTTTTGCAGAATGGAGGATGGAACAGGAGGAGACTTATGAGGTTTTGGTTACTCATGGCGTTTCCTAGCTGGATCGGATTGATAGGTGCCAGGGAAGCTGGAAGAAGCGATAGCTGGGGGATACCAAGGTTGCAGAGTTCCACAGGATGATCAAAAATCCACAGAGACCAAGGATGCCTTCTTAGGAGTTGGTGGTTGGTATGAGGCCACCACATGACAGATCAGTTGAGACAAATTGAAAGGGATCAAAGCACCATTAGGAAGGAAAAAATTATTTCCCTTCTGCTCTACTAACTTCTCCTCCTTGTCTTTCTGGAGTTCAGGACATCTACTGGTACCATGGCCTTCCCTATGGCAATAATAACAGACTATAGTAGACTTAGGAACAAAATTAGCAGGTTTAGGAGTGGCTAAAGAGGATATTTTCTGATCTATTTTATTCTCAAATGCCTGAAGTAATTCAGTGATCTCATCTATAGTAGGTGTTTCCCGGTGGGTCTGAGGATTGGGTTTAGGTCTGCAATTGGCTTCCATCTTATTCATGATTTTGTTAGATGCTTGAAAAGAGGGGGCAAGGACTGGTTCAGTGATTTTAGGTTTTTAAAAGGTGAGAGCTGTTTGACCTTTCATCACTTTATCCACAGTATTCCTAAGAACCATGAAAGCAGGGAGCTTGAACCAATTGTCTCTTGTTGTGATCATGGATCCAGATTTCACCAATTCGTCCTTAATTCTTTCCTGAACTCCTGGAGAGAAAGACTGAAAAAATCGCACTCAAATTTTGTCCAACGTATCAATGTGATTGTTCCGGATAAGATAGGACTGGATAGGGTCCCAAGATTTTCTGAAAGTCTGATAGTCAGAGGCTGAGGAGATACCACCATTGGAGATCCATTGAGAAACCAGGGCATCCAAGTCTTGCAAAGTAAATCTGGCTACATCTATTTTTCCCCAATAGGCCAACATAGCCTCCTTCAGGAGCTGCCAGTTGTGAGTTTTGAATCCCTCAAACAATTCAATAACCTCCATAACTTTGTCAGAAGAGATAAAAAACCGTAACTGATAAGGCATATCATATTCACTGGCACCATCCACTTCCGCAGCCATCTCATAGGAGTCCAGGAATTGTTTGACATTGGTCACATTGAAGCCTAAATTCTTGTTCTGAGGTTTGATTTTGACCATCTTGGCCCAAACAGATAAAGAGGATCCAGCAGATTCCATGTTGAAGGGTTCCTAAGAGATCCAAACAAGCAGAGTTCCAAGGTGGCTCACAAGTGTGGCAAGAGTAGAGTTTCACAAAAACAACAAGGATCTTTCCCAGGCGGTGCACAATTGGGAGGACTGACTTCTGGACCAAGTTGCCTCCACGGGTCAGATCTGAAAAAAGAAAAAACAGAAAAAGAAAGAAAAGAAGGAAGAAAAAAAAAATCAGATTGGATTTTGGAGTTGATTCTTCAAGTTGGGACAGTAAATCCCAAGGTTGCTGGTTTGATCCCGGCTCAGGGGACCAAATGTAAGACTCCAAACGGTGCTAGGCCGTGGCAGTTCTGTGGAGGGGAAATGTGCTGTTTAGGCTGCCCTCCTGAGTGTTACAAAAATATTTAAATGTAACCAAGATCAAGGTCCAGAACCTGGTAAATGAGGAATCAAAGAGTAGAGGATAAAGATGATAATAGTTCGGTAGCAATGGAACAGCACTATCTGAGACAAGATTATCCAGGGAAAAACTTGAACAAAAGAAGTTAAGGTCCTCTTAGAGTTCAAAGAACAAAAGCTGTTGTATGTAAACAACACCCACACGCTAATAACTCTGGTTGTCAGAAGAAGATTGGGGATGATCAACTCAAACCCAAGCAACCTCCAGGTTCTCAATGAACCTGCCCAACTCTCCGCAATCAAGCGCTTGAAGGGTACCAGATAACTGTGGGTGGCTGTACAGGACAAAGCACAATGTTTAAGAAGCTCTAAAGCAAACAGTAACTGATTTGAAGCAAGGATAAACTTGACACTTCCCAAGGGACTCAAGAGTAGGCTGGCAGAATGAAACTCCAGGAAGCTAAGGGGAGGTATAACACTCCAGGTCTTAAGCTTAATAAGACCTCTTCAATCAATTGTGATTGGCTCCAGAAAGGTGATCAGGGATCAGGACCAGTATGGTCAGAGAAAGGGATCAAGGAGTGGTATAAAACACTCCAAAATTCCAACAGACAGAATTTTTCTTCAACCAGCAAGGCTATTGGTTGGTGATAAGGATCAAGGATCAAGGGTTTGAGTATGGAAGCTCAAGGATCAAGGGTGTGCTGATTTCATGCTGGATGATTCCATGCTCCAATGATGGATCCAAACGGCAGGGGAGAGCCCCTCCTTATATGTGCAGGAGGCCCTGTTAGACTATGTACAACGGATTCTACAAATAGAGCAAAAAAGGAAAGGAAATCATGTGGTCACTCGCGTCCATCCTTGGATGGGCGCACGCAACAATACCGGAATCACCCACCCCTCGTCCAAAGGCGGACAGGGTGGGAAAGGGAAATGAGCCAAACCTCTGCGGATGTCCACGGGCGGTAGTTGACACTCTTCACCCCTTGTCCAAAGGCGGAAGTGGGTGGGAGAGCCCCAGGAAAGGTGATGGATGAAGTTTGTGAGAGCGCGGATGAGCGGATAGGAGATCGGCTTGAGACGGTTGAGTAAATCCTGACAGGCTTGAGATTCACAGCTGATAGATCAAGTGAGATGGGAGATTTGACGGATCCAAGGATTTGACAAATGCTTGGGGGTGCGGTCGGGATGGATTTTCTAAATCATGGATGAGCGCTGCGCGACGTGCGGACAGGAGATTGGGACGCGCGACGACAAAGATGAGGACGTGCAATGACAACGGCGGAGATGACGAGCAACGCGCAACGGCAAGGATGATGAGCAACGCGGATGAAGGACGCGCGACGCGCGAGGATAAGGACGCGCAACACGCGATGATGACGGTTTGGATGAGCCTGAGGATAAGTTGGTTTTTTTTTTTTTTTTTTTTTTTTTTTTTCATGCCGGACAGTACGTTTGCGCAACAGTTTATGGATTGAGGTCTTAAGGCAGCCAGGGTGTCCAGGATGGGGCACCACAATGTCATGAAGTATGACATCTCCCAAATCACATTTCAGGTCAATTTTTCCTTTCCCTTTTACTTCAAACAATTTTCTTCCGCAGCTTTTACTGATCATTCCTTTTTCTGAGAGATCAAGATTTGTAAACAGATTAGGGTCAGAAACCATGTGATTGGATGAGCCGGAGTCCAGAACAAAATTTAGAGAATCTTGACAGCTAGAGATGGAAAGACAGCTGACATAAGTCTTGGATTTGGAGGGACTATTATTCTTTGGTCTAAGGTGAGGGTAAAACATCCAGCACTTGTGCTTAGGATGATTTGCAAGAGTGTTGTGTTTCCTTGGTTTGCATTTCCCAGATGTGTTGGTGAAAAGAGATGCAATCTGATTCAACAAAGAAGGTGAAGAGTTGCTCATTTGTAATTCATTCATATGAATGCAGAGATGATCCAGAACAGCATCAGGATTGATTTTGGACTGAACATTTGAATGAGTAATAGATTGTTTAATGTTTCTCAGAGAATCCGTTAACTTATCAAGGATCATGTAAGTTAAGATGTCGACAGGAAGGATGATTCCGATTTTGTGTAGTTTATTGACACCATTCTTGACGTCCAGGATGAATCCTTGTATGTTGCTTTCATCAAATACAATCAAGGCGAATTGGCTGTATACTCAAGCCCAATTGGATGGTTGCAAAGATACAAAGTGTTTGTGGATTGCTCGCCATATCTCCTTAGCACTTTCTTCATTGCTGGCAGATACAATTGTTGTATGGATGGACGGGGAAAACCTTGGAGATTGATATAGACGTGAGAATGGTGTTGTCGGTGTCCTCTATTTCTTCTGTGCTTGATTCAATGATTTCTTTTAGTTTGGCAAGGTTCAGGAGCGACTTTGTCCTAGTTTTCCAGATGGTGAAGTTGTCCTTGGTGAGAACAGGAATGGCTTCCAAGGTGGTTTTAAGAATTATTGGATTGATGTTGTCCATTATAGATGAGACGGACCTGGTATTGAGAGGTTGGCAACTGGAGATCGTGTTTGATTGTTAATTGTGATAGAACTTGAACCAATTGATTGCTATAAATATAAGACCAGACTAACAAAAAGAAAACAAAAAATTCAATAGTTGACCCATACAGAATAAAATGGATTGATCCTACCCCGTACATGAACAATTATGAAGAAAACCACAGAGATACTGGATAAGAAGCCTTATGGAACCTAGGATAGATAGAAGATAGACAGCAACGGAATAGACTAGCAACAACAGTTCAGAATGAGAGTTGGGATTTGAATGAAGCACAATGATCTCTTTCTCACCAAATGAGAACAACGGCTGCGAAGTTGAAAGGCGGTAAAGGATTATCTTGATGAAGAAGGGAAAATCAAAGGAGCCGCAGGTAGTTATTGAGTCAAAGGCCAAGTTGAGTAATCAAGGTGTAGTTGGTATTTGGTTAATGAGGAGTTTACGGAGGGATACAATCTTGAGATCAGTGAGTCTGATGAGGGAAGAAGAAGAGACAATGAAGAAAGGAAAGGAGTGGAAACAGACTATAAATAGAAATAGAAAATAGAAATAGAATGGATTGGAAGAGGAAAACAAGAGAAAAAGAGGGAAGTCTGAGAGACATTTGATCAATCTGGTTCTACTGTTGGCTTTAGTGACAGATTTCACATGTGTGACAGATTTGAATTATGATGTAGATGAGAATAGTCCGCGGCCGTGAGATTGAGAAGTATGGCGTGAATGACAGTCCGCGGACGTGAGACTTGAAATTTCAACAGTTGCCTTTCTCTGAAATTTCTTGTGAGGAAAAACTTGGATGGGAAAGGCTTGCTTTCCATCTACTCCACTGCACTAAACACCTTAAACCTGGGAAAAAAAACAAGGCCCTAGTTTCTGGAGTGATGTGGGCTGATGGATGGAGAAAATCAGGCAACCAGAAAGCTTTTTGAAAATATGTTTCAGCCACAAAACTCTGCAAGTCTATGAAAAGAATTGGATTCCAGCCTCAAGCAGAAAAAGACAAAATCATTAGGGTGTATCAAAGGTAAGCAAACACACCATTTTTTAATGGCAGGTTTCAACCCAAATCCACCATTTCAAACCTGCCATTAAAAAATCAAAAAAAACCCATTTATTTCACATCAGAAGTGTGAAAGTTACCCAAAAATAAATGGGTTTTTTCAAGTGAAGTATTTAAAGGCTTTCACTTCCCCAAACCATCATTTCACATTATCACCCCTGGTTTCAACCTCTGACCTCGTCAGAAAAATTCTACCCCAAAACTCATCCAAAAATTTGATTCATTTATCTTCATCTCTTCATTGCTATCCTCATCACTTCATCACTGTCATCACTTTCTCACACATTATTGCTTTCATCATATCCATCCTCTCATTACTTAATTGCTTCATCCCCTCTTTCATCACATCCTAACTCTAATTGCTTCATTGCTTCATCATTTCATCCCTGCTTTCAACAAATCCCTTCATCAATTCATTGCTTCATTGCTTTGGCCCTTCATCCATCTTACTCTTTTTAAATTGCCCCTCAGCATTCCTCCCCCCGCAAGTCCACTCAAAAATCCAATTAACCAAAACACAAATTCCCCAGGAACTCAACATCCAACAATCCTCCCCCATCAGCTTCCAAAGGCTCAAGTAAGCTCAAAAGAGCTGATAACATCATCCTGGTAAACTGGCTCAAAACTCTGTCCAACTACAATGCTTGATTTGGAGCCAAAAATGAAAGAAAAGTTGGCCAACCTCCATCCTCTAAGTTTAATGGTTATCTCCTGATGGACAATGAACTGGAAAATAAAACAAAAGTTAGGCTGGATCTTTCATTCAAACAGATGCCACAGCAATTAAAGAACTATCAATCCAAAGATTTCCCCTTTAGCCAATACTGACAATCCCTATCCCTGCCCTCTCTCTTTATGTTTGTCAAATCATCTCCTACCATCAACATACTACAATTGGGGTGAGGATAAAGAAGGGATTCAATTCATCTAACAAAATGCACTTGAATTGAGACCCCATGGGAATCAATTGCCTGATTGATTGCAAATCTCTCCAGAAATCAATTGCCAATAAATTTCTCAATTGATTCATGATTGATTGAGAGATTGATTGGAGATCAATTGAGAGATCAATTGGAAATGGATTGGAAATTCCACATCTCTGTATGTTTTTAAAATCATAGCCTCCCATCTTTTTCCCTCCCAGGAACCTACCGTGCTTGGGGTGAGGATCAAGAAGGGATTCAACTTTTTGTGTAACATTTTGAGTGAATTGATACCCCATGGGAATCAATTGCTTGATTGATTGCAAATCAATCCAGCAATCAATTGCCAATTGATTCATGATTGATTGAGAGATTGATTGGAGATTGATTGAGATATCAATTGGCAATGGATTGAAAATTCCATGTCTCTGTATGTTTTTCAAATCATATCCTCCAATCTTGTTCCCTCCCAGGCACCTAATGCACTTGGGGTGAGGATCAAGAAGGGATTCAATTTGTTTTATAAAATTTTGAGTGCAGTGGAAGTTTTAGAACCCAAAATTTTGCACACTATGGGATTTGAACCCATGACCTCAACATTGATGAGTGATGCTTTAACCACTAAGATAAGTGTCCATTGCCAGATGGGCCAATGTGCCTTTCCAAACACTCAGAATTATCATCTAATCAACCCTTGCTCACCATGATCATCCCAGCTCACCATCTGCTCATCACAGTAACTGTCCAACAAGTGTACCTTTGATGGTCATATAATCCATTGGGTCTCATCCCCAGGCAATCAAATCTGTCCATCAAAGGCCACCGCCTGCAATTGATCCATCAATTGCCTGCGGCAGCAGAGGAGGAGGAGGCTGAGGCCGCCAGTCATTGATTGCCGGCAGCAGAAGAGAAAGAGGCCGCTGCCTGCAATTGATTGATCAATTGCCAGCAGCAGGAGGAGGCCACTGGCAATCAATCAATCAATTGCTGGCAGTGACAGAGGAGGAAGAGGCCGCAATTGATTGCCAGAAGTGGCACCAGAGGACCATGAGAAGGCCGCTGGCAATCAATAAATCAACTGCTGGCAGCGGCAGAGGAGGAGAGGAGGAGGAGGAGGGGAGGTGGGAAGGAAAGCAGTGAGTGAAGCAAGAGAGTTTGAAGAGTTGATTGAGATCTTTTACACCAGTTGAGAGCCGGCCGGGTTCATGGGAGAGCTTGAGAAGGGAGGCCACCAAGGAAGGGATAATACGGGGAACTTGGCACAAGAAATTGAAAGCAGACAGAAGTAGCAGAGGAGGACATGGGGGGGGGGGGGAACTTTCTGCAATTGATTGCAGCCAGATGGTGGCAGCGGCAGAGGAGGAGGAGGAGGGGGGGGGAGCTTACCTGGCGGATTGAGAAAGGAGGTGTGGGGGGAACTAGAGGTTGAATGATCAAAGGATCATCCAGCAATGAGGGGCAGGAAGAGTAGGAGGATGAGGAGGAGGGGGGGAGGGGGCTTACCAGGGGTGCTGACCAAAGGAGGAGGGGAGGTGGAGGGTGAGGTGAAGATGATGGGTGAGGTGGTGGTGGTGGTGGGTGAGTTGGAGGTTATGGGTGAGGTGAGGTGGTGGGTGAGGATGTTTGGTGAGGAGGAGGAAGGAGTGAACTGGTGGGAGTGGACCGGTGGTTAAAAGTTCAGTCAGCTTTTTTGTGTTTTCAACTTGCTTCTGGGAAGTTTGATTGGACATGTTGAGAAAGATGGTGATGTGATGTGGGGTGATGAGATGATCATAAGATTTGTGTGAAGCAATGGAGATGTGAAGCAATAGAGATGCAAAGAAATGGAGATGAGATGTGTGTGAGGCAATGGAGATGGGATTTTTATGGATTTTATGAGGTGGAGGTGTGGATGGGTGTTTTGCATGGGATGGATGGTGGATGGATGATGGTGCATAAATGGCGGGTTTGATGTTTGAAATCAGCCATTTTCATGAAAACCGCCATTTTGAAAAACACCAGTTAGGGGGTATGCGTATTTCAGAAACACCCCATTTTTAATGGCGGGTTTGGTCAAAAAAATGGCAGGTTTCTAATGTCAGTTTTTCTAACTTTGATATGCCATATTATGGCTGAAGAGTGATTTTTGAAAAAAATCAGAGAATTTTCTCCAGCAGTTTCTGAGGAGTGTAAGAGAGAAATAATTAAGAATAAAATTACTTCCATGAACCATATCAAGTATGAAGATGAATAGAGGAGTTCTTATTTTTCTTCCTTCTTCAGCCCCTTTATGATTTTGAAACATCCCCCATCAAGATTCTGATATTAATGACTCAACTTTAGTAGGATGGATTCCAATATTCAATCCCAAGAGTATAGCTGATGAAAGTTATAAGGGTCTTTTGGCTGATGATAATTTTGATATGATTGGAGGGCAGTTTGCATTTAGGGATTATCAGGTATATCTTGATTTTTCTAAATTTTCAGGGGTCAAATTAGCTGTTCTCAAGTCCAAATATTTTGATCATAAAACTTTTAGAGGATTATCAGCATCCAAAAAGTATGCAAAAATAGGCCTCTCTTGTCAAATATACAAAAATGTGGCACGAGCAGTCCAGAAATATCTTGATGGAACTTAAACATTCTAAAACATTGGTGGATACAAAGAACAGATAAAAAATGCTTGTAAATAATTTAATTTAGATTTCTTTGTGAATGCATAGCAGTATATTCAAACATATTTAAAAGCCAAAAAGCTGAGCAACCTTTTCAATCTCTGCCATTGGTTCACCACTACTTACACAGGCAATTGCTAATGAAGAACTGTTGTTTTTCTCTGATTGAGCATGATCTTTGTCCTTTTCCTCTTTCTGAAAATCCAAAATATCTTTTTTCATATTCCATTCAGCATTCATCTTCTTCTGTTGGGTTTGATCCCTCTGCCTCTGTTTGTTTCTCCTGAGCTATAATCTCTGATCTCTGTTTGTTGTGTTCAATTTCCAGATTACACTCCCACTCCTCCTTCTCAAAGTCAAGTTTGTTGCTTTCAAAAAATTTTTCACTGTTTTAAAAGTAAATAAATCAATTTGAGTTGCATTTTTGGGAAGATTTAGAAATACAATTTATTTTCCTTTCTTTAATCTTGCTTCCCAATGATTTCTTCAAAGCCTCCAAAGCTAGAAGTGTGTCTCCTCTTTTGATGACTTTTTGGGTTGATTTTCATTGAATTGGAGGCCTTGCGCTTTTCCTTGGCTGAGGTTTATGGAAGCTGAATGTCTTCAATCAGATGGGAACGTGATGTAGGAGGACCCATTGGCTTAATCTTTCTGTTATTTTCAAGGAAAGGATGAGGCTTTTCATACAAAATTGGTTAAAATTAACTATTCAAGAAAAGAAAAAACCATACTTAATTCAGGTGAGGTATGTTTGGATTGTGAATTGGGACATTCTTCCTCCAAGTTGGGGGTATTTTTGAGTTCATCCATGCTAGGAAGTGATGGATCTCGGAGAGTGTTTGAGATGCTTGCGGAATGGATTGGGGCTGATTGAGCTGTAACTTCAGCAACATAATTCTTGGTGGCTGATGCTGGCTCTGATGGTGACCAATCATATGTTTCCTTGTTATTGGGCTCACTAGGCTGAGTATCATCAGGAAGTGGCTCCATATCATTTGACTCTGCTTTTTGAGCATTGAACTCAGCCAGAGGGGTGATATTTGCTTTTTTACCAAATATTTCATCCATGTGGTTGTAGAAAGGGAAGATTGAATCCAATTTTTCAAGCACAGAGTTCATCACCTTGGCTTTATTGGCATCAGTTATGCCAAAAACAGTTTAGATGGACATGGAGTGGGATTTTTTGTACTTGGAAAGGTAGTTCTTAAATTTCTCCTGCATTTGCTTTCAAGAAAATTCTAGCCTACCTTTTTTTTTGTTCTTGAGCTCATTGGACATCACTAGATAAAATTTACATTTGAAGATGGGGGTTGAGCAACTCTTGTTTTATTTTCAGACCCAAAGAAAGCAGAATAGTTTGATGCAAATTTGAGCCAGTTGACCAGGATTAGGTGATCTCCTTGATTGAGTTGGCCAGATGATTTGTAAGCTGAGGGAGGAAGATTTTTTGTTTTTGAATTTCTTGGAGATGTTTTTTTGGGTAGGTGGTTTTTGGTTTTGGATTTCTGAGGGGCTATTTTGATAGGGTGAGGTTTGAGAGGATAGGTTGATGAGCAGTGAGGATGATGAGATTTCTAAGGAGGTTGGAGTTGGATGGAAGTGGGAAGCAAGGATGAGATTTCCAAGGAGGTTGGAGTTGGATGGAAGTGGGAAGCAAGGATGAGATTTCCAAGGATGTTGGAGTTGAATGAAAGTGGGAATAAAGGAGAGTTTTCCAAGGAATTCAGAGTTGGATGGAAGTGGAAAGCAAGGATGAGAAGTGAGTATGATGAGATGTCCAAGGATTTCAGAGTTGGATGGAAGTGGGAAGCAAGGATGAGATGTCTAAGGAGGTTGGAGTTGGATAGAAGGTTGGAGTTGGATCAAAGTGGGAAGCAAAGGATGGATGGTGTGTTGCAGGATGTGGTTGATGCTTTGGGTACCTCTATATACTTTAATTGATAAAACCCACTTATTTCATGTGAAATTTGACACATCTGATCTGAAAATAGTGTTTTTTTTTTTTTTGATTTTTAATGGTGGTTTTGAAATGGTGGATTTGGGTTGAAACTCACCATTAACAAATGGAGGGTCTGGTTAACTTTGATACACCCTATTACTATGATGATGATTGGTCTCTCTCTCTCTCTCTCTTCCTCCTATCTTCTTTTCTATACTAGTTTTTTTGTCTCCCCATCCACCTCACTCTCAAGGAAGTTGTTCAAAATGGTGGGGGGGATCATCTTGGATCTCTATCCTTCTTTTTAATTCTTTTTTCAACATTGAAAATTCCCAATATTACCAATTGAACCAGATTGATTGGCTTTTTTCTTTGGGGGGGGGTTGTTGATTGATTGATTAGGGCATATCAGAGTTAAAACGTTCTAAGACTCCAAACGGTGCTAAGCCGTGGCAGTTCTGTGGAGGGGAAAGGTGCTGTTTAGGCTGCCCTCCTAGGATTTACAATAATATTTAAATGTAACCGGAATCAAGGTCCAGAACCTTATGGATGAGAAATCAAAGTAAGGGAAGAGGATAAGAGTTGTCGGTAGCGATGGAAACAACACTATCTGAGGCAAGATGGTGCAGGTAAAGTCTTGAACAAATAAGTCAAGGTTTGTTCAGAGTTCAATAGAACAAGGCAGTTGTAAGTAACAACGCCCACAAGCTAATAACTCTGGTCGTCAGCAGCTGATTAGGAAAGATCAACTCAATCCCAACCAACCTCCAGGTTCTCAATGAACCTGCCCAACTCTCCGCAATCAAGCGCTTGAAGGGTACCAGATAGCTGTGGGAGGCTGAACAAAACAAAAGCAATTTGTTTATGAAGCTCTAGAAGCAAATCAATAACAAATTTGAGCAAGAATATCCCAACACTTCTCAAGGGACTCAAGAATAGCGTGGCGAAATTCAACCTCAAAGAAGAAGGGAGGTATAACACTCCAGGTTTTAAGCTTAATAAAACCTCTTCAATCAAACGTGATTGGCTCCAGAAAGATGATCAAGGAGAGATCAAGACCAGTATGGTCGGAAAAAGGGATCAGAGTGGTATAACACACTCAAGAATTCAGGCAGACAGGAATTCTTCTTCAACCAGCAAGGCTATTGGTTGGTGATAAGGATCAAGGTCACAAAGGACAGAGTTTGAGTATGGAGGCTCAAATGATCAAGGGGGCAATCATGGATATACCCGGATAAATGGCTCAGATAGGTGGGGAAGGATGCCCACAGATAAGTTGATTACTGATGATGGTCTCATAGGATGGATTGGATCCTCTGATGCTGGGCCAAAAGGCAGGGGAGAGCCCCTCCTTTTATAGACATGAGGCCCTGTATACTATGTACAAGAGAGATTTAAAAATAGGTGCGGGAAAATGAAAACATAAAAAAAGATGAGATGAGAGGAAAAAAAAAGAAATGCTGCCCGCATCAAGAATGACCGCGGGCAACCAGATGGACACCCGCGACAGCGGTCGCGGGTGTCAACAACAGCTGTCTTCGCCCAATCGGCGGCGACAACGGGGTGAAGGTTCCGATGGCCGCAAGCGGTTGCTCGCGGTTGTTGGTCGGATTGGATGATGGGCGAGGAGGGCTATTCAGTCAAAGAAGCGGCTGCCAAGAGCGGGACGACCAAGAAGTTGACCGAATTTGAAGGGCAGATTGAGCGGGCAGTATAGCTGGATGGCAGATGAATCTGACTGCGACTGGATTCTCTTTGATGGTTCTGAGGTCCTGAAACGTGGGCGGTTGTTGTCATTGGTAGGACATTGGCTTGACGATCAGGTGTCATGATTTGATGGAGAGGAGCATCCTCATTGGTATTGGGTTGATGATTGATGTCATGACTGATGATGATGTCTTGATCCTGGGGGCGATCAGCTTGAAGTTGATGAGTAAAGTTTTTTCGTTTAGACCAAGGTGCCGCCTCTTCATCGATATTGTCATCAGTAAAATTGTCCTCCATACCAATGGTGGTGACAGCCAATTGCCATTGCTCGGATGACACGGTGACCATGGAGTCGGTCGGACGGTTGAGCATCTTGGAGGCATTGAGAGATGTTTGATGAAGGCAGAGTGGGGTGACGTGAGTGATTTGACGTTGGGTAGAGTTGCCAAGCGATTTCTGCAAAACTGGTGAACTATTGGGTGAATGGCTGAGGGCCTGATCAACCGAAGTTCTACTCAAGTTCAGATGCCTCGAGGCGTTGATGGATGACTTACGCAAACTAGGTTGGGCCAGTTGCGTGGATTTTGAAGGTGGTGGTGGTCGTGGGGATGCCATAGAGGTACAACCGAATTTTTTTTTTTTTTTTTTTTTTTTTTTTTTTTTTTTTTTTTTTTTTTTTTTTTCTGTGGTGTCCCGGATTGGTCACCACATCTCTCCCCAACTTAAAGACTGTCCCTAGTCTGCATCCAAAATTTGAAGGGATTTTCAAAAAAAAGGCAGGGAACAAAGACATTGAAGCAAAGATTGGCCATTTCTTGATCTTGAGAGCAATTGAAGAGTTGAGGAAAATATCTTGATTCTTCCAAATGAGCCCTAGAAGCGGCAGGAATAGAACAAGGAGGGCGTCCCAGGTGCTCACATATGTGGCATGCAGTAGAGTTTTACAAACAAAAACGCAGCAAATGACCCTGGTGGTGCACAATTGGGAGGACTTACTTCTGAGATAAGTTGCCCCCACGACAATGAAACTTCTTGACTTGATCAGCAGAGAACCTTCTGGCCAACCAAGTACCATCCAGCTCCTCCAAAGAATAAGATCCACCTCTAGCTTGATGAATCACTCAATAAGGGCCATTCCAACAATTAGAGAAAAGCTTGCCCCACTGGGTCTCCAAAGATTGATTATAAGCTAAAACTAGGTCACCAGGTTTCAAGGGCTCCCTGATTCAATTAGAGTGCTTGTCCTCCCAATACTGGACGGATCTTGCTCTGGACTCCATCATCTTTTGATAAGCTTCATCACGAACGTCTTCACTTTGCTCCAGTTGCTTGGATCTAGCAACTAACAGATCAGTAGTTGAGGACACCTCTTCTCAAGAGATACCCAAGAAAGATTCCATTTCCAGATCCAAAGGAAGGACTGCTCTTTGACCAAAGATGATTTCATAAGGTGAGTAGCCAGTAGTCCTTTTGGTTGAGATTCGATCAGAGAAGAGAACAAGAGGAAGGAATTTGCGACAATTCTTGCCACTTTCACCAGCCAGTTTAACAAGTGCAGCCTTCAAAGGGGCATGGCCTTGTTCCACCATGCCTTGGCCTTCAGGATAATAAGGAGTAGTAACTCTATGTTGTCCAGGAAGGGATTGGATCATTTCAGCAAGCTTGCCCCCAAATTCAGAGCCACCATCAGTAGAGTAAGATCAAGCCAGGCCATAACGCATTGTCCAGGTCTTGTAGAGGAAAGCTGCCACTGATTCAGAGCTAAGGTTATTAAGAAATTTTGCTTCAACCCATCCGGAAAAATCATCTCTAGCCACAATGAGGTACTTAGCACCACCTGCCTTAATATGAACCACATCCATAGCAATCCTTCCAAAGACAGTGGACTCCCCAGTAGGATAACGAATTTCAGCTGGGCGCCTAAGATCACGTTTTTGACAAACTTCACAACTCTTGCACAATTGGGAGACGGATTTCTTCAAAGATGGCCACCAGAATCGTTTGGATAATCGTCGATAAGTTTTGGTTTCCCCACAATGACCAAGGCCTTCATGGAGACTTTCAAGGATAGAATCTTGTTTAGAGGGAATAGTAACAACAATAAGAGCACAAGGATTGCCTCTCTTCATAATTCTAGAGCCTTGAACAAAAAAATTAGAAGACTTTTGTTTAAGAGATTGAAATTCTTTAGCAGAGAGATCAGGAGGTTTTTGAAGAGTTGAAAGGTACTGCTCTAATTTAAACCAGAAGCCTTGTTGAAAGCCAGAATAATTTTGAGAAGAAAAAGAGAAAATAGGTTGGATTAAAGGTTCCTCTTCATTGAAATTGGTTCCAACATCAGATTCGTTGTCCCCAAGAGGTTGTCAAGATAAACCGTCAGGCATGGTGAAAGATTTTCCCGGCCTGTGAACAATATCAAAAGAGAAAAGCTGGATAAAGGCCACCCAACGAGTCATAGCAGCATTGGGAAGACTAGGAGCGTTGATCATTTCAATGATGGATAAAGCATCAACTTGCAATTCAAAATGTTGGCCCCAGAGAATGGTTTGAAGTTTCTTCATCATTCGAGCCACACCACAGAGTTCCAGTTTGGGCTGGGAGTATCTAGATTCTACATCTGAAAACAACAAAGATTCATAAAGAGCAGGACGGTCCCAACCATTTTCATCTTCCTGAGTAAGGACGGCCCCAACAGATTGATAACTATAATTGACAGCCAGCTTGATCTTGCCAGCTCCAGGTCCATAAGAGATCTTTTTAAAAACTATGTGTTTACCAACTATCCTTTTGAGTAGCTGGAAAGCACATTCACAATCTTGGGTCCAAATCCATTCAGCATCTTTTCTGGTTAGTTGACGCAAGGGTGCACAGATTTTGGATAAATATGGGATAAAGATTCTAACATAAGTGAAAACACCTAGAAAGCCCCTAACTTTGGTTGGATTGATTGGGGTAGGCCAAGAGATGATCTTGTTGACTTTGGCTGGTGCCATCCTTCTTCCCTCCTTGCAGACCACATGACCAACAATTTCCAGAGCAGGGACACAAGCCGCCAGTTTGGATCCAGAGACAGTAAGGCCAGATTCCTCGATTCAAAACCGAATCCTCTCCAAGGTAGTAGCATATTCCCAGATAAAACGACGAATTCCTGAATGCCAAGGTAAGAGCTCATTATCATAGTCAGATACTGGACCTTTAATTCCTCCATTGTCAATAAAGATACCAGCATGATCAGGGATTTCATCCTGGAGGATCCACATCATCTGAGCCTGATAGACTGCAACCGAGTTGGTGGCTCCTTGAGGCAATCGAGTAAGTTGAAATTGACCAAGAGGAGTATTGAAAGTAGTGAGAGGACAAGAAATAGGATGTAAGGATTGTTTGTCATAGCCACCCATAATATCCCCTAGACCATAGCAAGCTCTTCCCGCAAAGGATTCAACAAATTCTTCAGTAGCAGGAGGGATACCAGAGTCTTTAATAGTAACTTTATTAAGAGGTTGAAGATCATGAACTATTCTAAGTTTACCATTACTCTTGAGGACACAGAAGACGGGACTGGAGTAACTAGAAGTTGACTGTTCATACAGGCCAGTTCGAACTTGTTCCCGGACCAACTTGATGAATTCGTCAACTTTAGCAGCAGGGATAGGGATCTTTTTCTTTTGCCAAGGATCATGTTCAACTACAGGGATGATATAAGGGAGGCCATAGGATTCCCGCAAGAGACCTCTCTCTTCTTCACAGAAAGCAATAGATTTTTCCCTTAGAGATAAGACATTTTTGATTAAATTTAACTCATCAGGAAGAAGCCATCCATCTGGACCAAAGTTGACCACCTTCAGACGTTCTTCAGTGACCCGTCCATTAGGCACAAAGGGACCAGTAAGAGATTGAGGAAGACCACAGTAAGGATTGCAAGATAGAGGAGGACGCATAAGGGGAGGATTGAGGTTGAGAGGCATAGGCTGGTTGACTTGTTGGATCTTCTTAGCAACTGGTTTATACTTAGTGGCAAAAGAGAGAAGTTCTTGTTTCCTCCAAGAGTTGACCAGAGAGACTTGATTACAAAATCTGAGTCCAAGTTCCAACATCTTCCAAGTCCAATGTTCTGTAATATCCTTGAAGGGTGCCTTTTCCACAAAAGGAGAACCAGGAGATAATACGTTGCTCACATGTGTGGCACAAGGTAGGGTTTCGAAAATGACGGTAAAAGATTGCCCTGGCAGTGCACAATTGGGAGGACTTACTTGTACCCCAAATTGCCTCCACTGAAGCCCATATTCCTTCATACCAAAATCACCAAAAACGGAATTGCAGTTAGGATCTAGTTTAGACTCATTGCGGAGATTCAAACCAGAACTGAGAGAAGATTGATCAGACTCAAAAGTAGAAGGAAACAAAGACACAACAGATCCAGAGAGAGAAGGAGATGGAGAAGAAATATTTTTGGATTTTTCTATTTTGATATGTTTTTGTTTTTTAATATTCTTGATCTCAGAAGAGAATGATGAAAGGAATGAAAAATAAGCCTGAGGGATGGGAGTTGACCCTTGAGTTGCAGTCTGAGGCTGAAAAGAACTACAACTATTAGTAGGATCAACTATTCCCCTAAAAAATGAGAGGAACTAGAGTTATCCTTCTGCTTCCCCTTAAAAGATGATTTGGGAGAATGACCAGGAAAATCTCTTTCCCAACGTCCAGAATCCAAAGAGCAAAGAGGAACTTCAATTTTCCTGCCATCAGCATCAGGGAGAAGAATTCTCTCCCCAACTTGATCAGCAAACATCAGGGTTGCACCAAAGTCCATTAAGAAGGGTTGTCCCAAGATCATAGGACTGTCCAAACAAGTGATCCAAAAGCGGCAGGTTCCAACAATATTTCGACCTATCCTGACCGGTACATCTTCAGAAATACCAACCAGTTCACAAGCTTGATTTCCTATCCCATACACTGCAGAGTTGAAGCTGACCCTAGGACTAAGTTTGAGCTTGCAGGCCATAGCATCCAAGATTAAGTTAAGCTGAGATCCAGAATCCACAAGAGGAGAAACAGTTTTAGCTGAGTCACCAAGATAACAAGGAAGAAAACCAAGGGGACAGGAATAAAGGTTGGAGTCCAAAGAAGGACTGGTTCCACCAAAGTCCTCCATTAAAGTGCCAGAGGAGACTTTGAGTTCTTCAGGGCCAATTTCCACACGTCAACGAGAGACCCATTTCTTCATTCCTTCAGCAACAGATGAAGAGATTGATAGGAGTTCAGCCACAGATAGATCAGGAATTTTTAGGTCAGAAATTTTCTTTAATACTCCCTCCACAGCATTGGGGTGATCCTTGGAGATGCCCCTTTCAAATCGAACTTTGGGCTGGGTGGGGGGAGGAAGTTCAGGTGACGCAGAATCTAAGATAGGATTAGAAGGTTGAGGTGGGGGAGAAGGATCAGGGTGATCTGGGAACCTTTCCATGAGTGGTTCCTTTTCTACCTCCATGTCTTCTACATCAGAGGAAGGAGGCTCAAGTGATGATCAACGTTTAACGGGTTTTTGAAGGATTGAAGTTGGCAAGGAAGGAGCCTTATGAGGTTTAGGTTCCTCATGTCGTTTCCTGGCTGGATCAGATTGATAAGTAGTCCCAGCAAGACTAGAGGAAGAAATAGCTGGAGGATACCACAGGATGATCAAAATTCAAAGGAAGCAAGAGATGCTTTCACAGGAGGTGATGGCTGGTAAGAGGCTACCACATGTCGGATAGGACGAGACGAGTCAAAAGGGATTAGGGCACCATTAGGGAGGAAGTAATTTTTTCACCTCTGCTCTACCAATTTTTCCTTTAGGTCCTTCTGAAGTTCTTGGCATTGTCCGGTTCCAAGTCCTTCCCTATGACAGTAGTAACAGACCAGAGTTGATTTGGGAACAGAAGAAGGAGCTTTAGGCGTAGCTAGCGAGGAAATCTTTTGATCTATTTTGTTCTCAAAGGCTCTAAGTAACTTGGTGATTTCATCTATAGTAGTAGGTTCTCAATTGGAACTAGTATCTGCTTTAGGCCTACGATCTGCCTCCATTTTAATCATAATATCGTTTGATTCTTTAAAAGAAGGAGTATGGACCGGTTCAGTAGTTCTAGGCTTTTCAAAGGTAAGAGCAGTTTGACCTTTCATGACTTTATCCACAGTACTCCTAAGGGTGAGAAAAACAGGGAGCTTGAATTGATTATCCCTGGTGGTAATCATGGATCCAGATTTGACCAGTTCTTCTTTAATCCTTTCCTGCACAGCCAACGAAAAAGATTGGAAGAACTTTGCTCAAATTTTTTCCACTGTGTCAATGTGATCGTTTCGGATAAGATAGTTCTGAATGGGATCCCAAGACTTCCTAAAAATCTGATAGTCAGAGGCTGAAGAAATACCACCATTGGAGATCCACTGAGAAACCAGAGCATCCAAATCCTGCAGAGTAAACCTAGCCACATCTATTTTACCCCAGTATGCCAACATAGCCTCCCTGAGAAGCGTCCAGTTGTGGGATTCAAATCCCTCAAAAGACTCAATTACCTCCATAACTTCATCAGAGGAGATAAAGAATCGCAACTGATAAGCCATATCAAATTCACTAGCTCCATCCACTTCAGCAGCCATTTTGTAGGAGTCCAAGAATCGCTCGACATTTGTACTGTTGAAGCCTAAGTTCTTGTTCTGAGGTTTGATCTTTACCATCTTAGGTTGGACAGGGGTGGTTGGAGTAGCGGAAGATGCCATATCAAATAACAGAAATCCTAGGGGATCCAAAGAGCAGATTTCCAAAGTGGCTCACGAGTGTGGCAAGAGTAGGGTTTTGAAAATGACGGTATCTTGCCCAAGCGGTGCACAAATTGGGAGGACTTACTTCTAGGATAAGTTGCCTCCACGGATCAGATTTGAGAAGAGAAAAAAATGGAAAAAAAAATCAGATTTTGAGTTTGACTTTAAATGTCTTGGGACTGTAAATCCCAAGGTTTCTGGTTCAATCCCGGCCCAGGGGACCAAATGTAAGACTCCAAACGGTGCTAAGCCGTGGCAGTTCTGTGGAGGGGAAAGGTGCTGTTTAGGCTGCCCTCCTAGGAGTTACAATAATATTTAAATGTAACCGGAATCAAGGTCCAGAACCTTATGGATGAGAAATCAAAGTAAGGGAAGAGGATAAGAGTTGTTGGTAGCAATGGAAACAACACTATCTGAGGCAAGATGGTGCAGGTAAAGTCTTGAACAAATAAGTCAAGGTTTGTTCAGAGTTCAATAGAACAAGGCAGTTGTAAGTAACAACACCCACAAGCTAATAACTCTGGTCGTCAGCAGCTGATTAGGAAAGATCAACTCAATCCCAACCAACCTCCAGGTTCTCAATGAACCTGCCCAACTCTCCGCAATCAAGCGCTTGAAGGGTACCAGATAACTGTGGGAGGCTGAACAAAACAAAAGCAATTTGTTTATGAAGCTCTAGAAGCAAATCAATAACGAATTTGAGCAAGAATATCCCAACACTTCTCAAGGGACTCAAGAATAGCGTGGCGAAATTCAACCTCAAAGAAGAAGGGAGGTATAACACTCCAGGTTTTAAGCTTAATAAAACCTCTTCAATCAAACGTGATTGGCTCCAGAAAGATGATCAAGGAGAGATCAAGACCAGTATGGTCGGAAAAAGGGATCAGAGTGGTATAACACACTCAAGAATTCAGGCAGACAGGAATTCTTCTTCAACCAGCAAGGCTATTGGTTGGTGATAAGGATCAAGGTCACAAAGGACAGAGTTTGAGTATGGAGGCTCAAAGGATCCAGGGGGCAATCATGGATATACCCAGATAAATGGCTCAGATAGGTGGGGAAGGATGCCCACAGATAAGTTGATTATTGATGATGGTCTCATAGGATGGATTGGATCCTCTGATGCTGGGCCAAAAGGCAGGGGAGAGCCCCTCCTTTTATAGACATGAGGCCCTGTATACTATGTACAAGAGAGATTTACAAATAGGTGCAGGAAAATGAAAACATAAAAAAAGATGAGATGAGAGGAAAAAAAAAGAAATGCTGCCCGCGTCAAGAATGACCGCGGGCAACCAGATGGACACCCGCGACAGCGGTCGCGGGTGTCAACAACGGCTGTCGTCGCCCGATTGGTGGCAACAACTGGGTGAAGGTTCCGACGGCCGCGAGCCGTTGCTCGCGGTCGCTCGCGGTCGTTGGTCGGATTGGATGATGGGCGAGGAGGGCTATTCAGTCAAAGAAGCGGCTGCCAAGAGCGGGGCGACCAAGAAGTTGACCGAATTTGAAGGGCAGATTGAGCGGGCAGTATAGCTGGATGGCGGATGAATCCGACTGCAACTGGATTCTCTTTGATGGTTCTGAGATCCTGAAACGTGGGCGGTCGTCATCATTGGTAGGACATTGGCTTGACGATCAGGTGTCATGATTTGATGGAGAGGAGCATCCTCATTGGTATTGGGTTGATGATTGATGTCATGACTGATGATGATGTCTTGATCCTGGGGGCGATCATCTCGAAGTTGATGAGTAAAGTTTTCTCGTTTAGACCAAGGTGCCGCCTCTTCATCAATATCGTCATCAGTAAAATCGTCCTCCATACAAATGGTGGTGACAGCCAATTGCCATTGCTTGGATGACACGGTGACCATGGAGTTGGTCGGACGGTTGAGCATCTCGGAGGCATTGAGAGATGTTTGATGAAGGCAGAGTAGGGTGACGTGAGTGATTTGACGTTGGGTAGAGTTGCCGAGCGATTTCTGCGAAACTGGTGAACTATTGGGTGAATGGCTGAGGGCCTGATCGACCGAAGTTCTACTCAAGTTCAGATGCCTCGAGGCGTTGATGGATGACTTACGCAAACTAGGTTGGGCCAGTTGCGTGAATTTTGAAGGTGGTGGTGGTTGTGGGGATGCCATAGAGGTACAACCAAATTTTTTTTTTTTTTTCCGTGGTGTCCCAGATTGGTCACTACAACGTTCAAAAAACTAGATGGCTCATTCCAGGCTTATCCATTTTTTTCTTCAAAATTTTATTTTTCAAGTTAAAACCATTTATTCATTGTTTGTTTTGAAAAACAATATTTTTTGAAAAATTGATGCTTTTCCTGAAATAAGCTATATAACTCCTTCAAAATTTTAACTCTGATACACCCTATTGTGATGGTTTTGGAGGGAGTTGAATTGATACAAGGGTGATGATAAATTAACAACTCCCAGTTGTGCGGTGTCCTACATGGACCAATGGATGCATGGGGGCCCATACACGGGTCCAAAGCGCGCATGTGGGCCAAAACATCCGTCCAAGGGGTTTTCTCAAACATGCGCAACCCCCAGGAGGCCATACACCACTCGTAAATGGCCTTTTTGGGCCGTTTACCCCTGTTCACGGCGCTTTTGACGTGTGTCCAGGGGTATAGAACCCCCCCAGGAGTTGTGCAAAAGTTTTTGGCACCCCCTGGACCACATTTGGGTTTCATAAACCCAAATTTGGGATCAACGCATCATATGTGGGACTTCTGGACCACACCTAGCAATCATAAAGTGACACTAAAGTGAAATTAAAGTGAAATAAAGTGAAATCAAGTGAAATTCAAGTGAAATTAATGTGACACTATAGGAAAATTTAAACAAACATCCTGCAAAATTGATCTTTCTCAACTTGAAATTTAGAAAACTTGGTAGTTTTTCAATTGAATGCTGGATTGAATACTGAAGTAGCATTTTATTTTGTTTTGCATTATGGGAGTAGTGGCAAGCCCTCCTTTTTTTAACATGGATGCGTTGAAGCACTACATTGATAGTGCCATGAACAAAGCTGAGGAAAAAAAAGATTTGGTTAATGAAAAATTGGAAGCCCCCATTGCATCCTCATTGAGGGTGACAATTGAGAAAAAAAAATGTTTCACAAATGGACATGAACTTTGGTGGTCCATAACATTTTATGTTAATCTGGTCTTTGCCTTATTTAATTTGATGGAAACTGAAATATGACTATGTAACTATGACAGACCCACTTGCCCCAACTCCTGTGAGAGCTTTTCCTACTAGGAAAGAGGCAAAATAATATTGCCAAACATGGAAAATGAAGCATGGTTCCACTTTAACAGTTTTCAACTGAAAGTGTGATAAATATGTGGATTGTGCCTGTGATAGACATGGTTTTTACTCTGGAAAATTGCTCACCAAACGGTCAGGGAAAACTAACACAAGGAAGGTTGGGTGCAAGTTTTCAATCCATGCAAGTCACACAAAGGCAGACCCCTAGTGGCAAATCTCCTACAGAAATGATCAACACAACCATGGACCATCTCCACACCCCTCAGTGCATCCTCATCTGAGGGGAATCTCTGGGGTAGCCTTAGATAATCTAAAAGAAGGCATGAAAGATGGGCTCAATAAAATTCAACTCAAAAGAAAATTGAGAAAGATTGATAGTGGTAAATATGTTGATTATCAAACAATCTATAACACTAAGCATAAGGTAACGCTTGAAGAAATAAAGGGAAAAGTGTTATGGAGGTCCTCTTTGAACAACTTGATCATTCAGGTTGGGTTCATTGAGCAAAATTCAGTGGAGAGGGTCACTTGGAGGCCCTATTCTTGGCGCACCCAGGGTAATTAAAGCTTTTCAAACAATTTAATCATATAGCTATGGTGTATTTTACTTATAAAAAAAATAATCACAACATCCCCCTATTGCACGTTGCAGGAATTACAGCCAAATCTAAAACTTTCACAAAAGCTCTTGTTTTTATAACAAGAGAAACTTTTGAGTTCTACAGTTTTCCTGTCAATGCGCTAAAGGAGTTGGCTTATGATCCTGAGATACTTCCAAAAGTATTTGTGACAGAACGTGAAAAAGCTTTGATCTGTGCCCTAGAACAAATTTTTCCTGAGTCTACAAGACAGTTTTTTCATTGGCACTTGTCTAAAAACAAACAAGCAAACTTTAAAGTGCGCTTTAATAATGACATTGAGGGGTGTAAAAACTTTAGGTCTGTGTGGGCTCAGTGTGGGGCCTCAAAAACCAAGGAGGAGGCAGAGGTCAATGATGTGGAACTTAGAGTAAGTGCCAAATCACTGCCTCTACTGTTAATCTTCCTAGTTTTGGGTTGCTTACATTATGACTTGTATAAAGTGTTTCTTGGTAGACCATGAGGATGTGCTTGAGTATATGGATCATAATATCTTCCTTATCAAAGAGACCTTTGTAAGGGCTTGGAATTTCAAAAACCCTGACTTTTGAAATAAAAAGACTTCTTGGGTTGAAGGGGCAAATGCTACTTTCAGAAAATTCCTTGAAAATTCTTTGGGAAAAATGTTGGTTTTTTGGCAAAACCTAGATGGAACAGTGTCCAATCAAATTAAATTGGTTCAGACAGCCCTATACAACTCTCAAATAAAGATTGGAATAGTTCTTCCTACTGAACTGTTACCATTGGGATACAAGGTGTCTTTAAAGGCAATCAAACTATTTGTGGATCAATTAGAGAGATGAAAGCGGAACAATGATGGGAAATTGTGCACCAAGTCATATTCAATGACTATGGGTTTGCCCTTTTCCCACCAAATAGGGGGCCTACTAGCCTTAAGAAGCTCTGTTGTGCCTGAAGACGTTCATACTCAGTGGAGGTTGGATTTTTTGAATTATTTTGAATAGCTTAAAAAGTTAAGAACAAAGAGGGCTGTGCAGGAAATGACATCAGTTGAGAAAAAGAATAAGAGAAAAAGAAAAATAAGAGAGACAAGAAAGATTTAAAAGAAAGGAACAAACACCAAGCAACTGTATGATACTGAGAATTTTACAAGTTCTTCAGTTGATGGATTTGAGTGGCAAAGAGTTAAAAGAAGGCGGGTGGTGGTGGAAGACTTTGAGAGAGATTGAGATGGAAAGTTAGACTTTGATGATTAGAATGTGATAGCAGCAAGTACAAGTCTTACCAGTCAGAAATTGACATGGGGTGAAATTGAGAAGTCAGATTCAAGGAGATTTGAGTTGTTGAGTTGGAAGATTGAGAAGAAAAAGAAAAGAGAAAAAAGAAGAAGAAAAGAAAAAAGAATAAAAGAAAGAAAGAGAAGAGATAGAGAAGAGTTTGTCAAGTCAGGTTGAGAAGTGAGTTGTGATGAGGTTAAGTGGGAAGCGTTCTCCACACGAGAGTTGTGATGAGTTTGAGTGGAAAGCGTTGTAAAGATCAGAGTTGTGATCATTATCCCAAGTGATTGAGCCAGAAGAGTCTTCATGTTGAGGAGGAACAGTGGAAACATGAATGTGAAATGTAGCAGTCAACTTGTGAAAGTGACAAGACACATGCAGATGTGACAGAGAGAGAGTGATAGAGAAAGAGAATAGGAGGAAGAGTGGAAAGGAAAAGGTGAGAAAAAGAGAAGGAAAAGGTGAGAAAAAGAGAAGGAAAAGGTGAGAAAAAGAGAAGGAAAAGGTGAGAAAAAGAGAAGGAAAAGGTGAGAAAAAGAGAAGGAAAAGGTGAGAAAAAGAGAAGGAAAAGGTGAGAAAAAGAGAAGGAAAAGGTGAGAAAAAGAGAGAGAGAGTCATTTATTTGACACCCCCAGTGACTTGTAAGACTGGAGTTGGAGCAGAGAAAGAGGGATTTATTAACTGTAAGAGAGTGATGAGGGAGCAGAAGGGAAGAGCTTTAGTAAGCCCATTGGCCTTCATGTCAATAGCAGAAATTAGCTCAATAGCAACATTTCTGAGCTTAAGTTCCTCCCAGAGAGCTTTATTTTTTATATCAATATGATGTGTTTTAGAGTTACAACCAAATTTCTTGAATTTATCATTGAGACCTTTGTTGTCAATAAAATGTTGAATTGGAGTGATCTTTGTTTTCCAGAGTTTGGCTACTAGTCCTTGCATCCAGATTGGTTCCAGAAAGCACTCAAAAAGGGGATTGGGTTCAGCTTCAGTTGTGGAGTGAGTGATATTGCGTTGACAATAGCTTCTCCAGGAAATGAGAGAATCAAAGAGAAGGGAAAGGTGACCTGATTGGGAACGCCTAGTTTCCAAGTCATCACTCCAAGTGGCGTTGCTATAGCATTGAATTTGAGTGTTGGTACGGTTGATTTGTAAGGTAAGTTTGAGATCTTTTGTGGCCTTGAGGTATTTCCAGCATCTTTTAACTTCTCTCCAGTGGAAAATACCAGGCTTTTTTGCAGAATCTTGCAAGACTTGAAACAGCAAAGCTGAGTTTGGGACAAGTTAGGCAGGCAATGTATTTTATGAGGAAGACAGCAGAAAAATAATTTATATTTAAAGCCTTGAATTCTTCATGTTCTTCATTGTTAGCCGGAGTTAGGTTGATGTTAGCAGTGAGAGGGATAGAGGCTGGTTTTCAATCTGTCTTTTTTAGCTCCTCTAGTCCATGTTTGATGTGTTTAGGTTGAGACAAAAGAATTTTATTGCCTGTACGCTTGTACTTCATGCCCAGAATCCTGTTAGGTTTGTGGTGACTGGAATTGGGAAATTGTTTGAGAAATTTATCCTTAAAATTATCCCCAGGACCAACAAGGATAAGATTGTCAACGTGGAAGAAAAGAACTGAGTTGGAAGTGGAGTGGATGTATAAACAGGGATCAGAAATAGATTCATGGAATCCTTGCTCTCAAATCCAGGATGTAAGAGTATGAAACCAGTTTGCAGGAGCTTGCTTCAAGCCATAGAGAGATTTTTGCAGAATGAGGAAATTGGATTTTCTGTTTGAGCCTTTGGGTCTTTTGATGATAAATTTTTTGGATAATGGGGGGTGAAGATAAGCGCTCTTCACATCAAACTGAGAGATAGGAAGAGAATGAAATAAACCAAAAAGTAGAGTGATACAAAGAGATGGGCCTTTCCAGTGGGAGGGAAAGTGTCTTGATAGTCTAGGCCATAGATTTGGTTGAATCCTTTAATGAATAATCAAATTTTGTAGAAAAGAGGGTCACCATGGAAGTTTTAAGGTGATACACCCACATAGTATTAAGAGGATTATCTTGTTCTGGACCGTTATAATCCTCCCATACATCAAGAGCTTCAATACCATTAAGTTCAACATCCATAGAGTTTGCCCACTTTAGACTTTCAGTACATCTTTTAGCTTGTTTGTATGTTCTGGGAACATAATAGTGGTGATACCCGTATTTCTGAGGGGGATTCAAACTAGATTGATCGCAAAGGGTGTAGCTGGGAAAAAGATGTTTAGCAAGCTCTTCAGAGGGGTCAGACTTGGAGTTGGATTGTAAGTTGTAAAGAGATTTTGGGGAAAGCACTGGTGAAGGAACATGATTGCTGGTTAGGGAATCAGAATGGATAAATTTGATAGGGAGAATAAGAGGAGAAGATTTTGATGGGTAGTCAAAGAGGTTGTCATCCATCTTAATTTGAAGATATTCTTTGGTAGCATTAGAGACAGAGGAAACCTGGGAAAGATTATCCATTTTGAGAAATTTGACATGTTTGGAGGAAATAATAGAGTTGTCAGGTTTTAAAATCCAATATGACAAAAAATTTTGGTTGTAACCCACAAGGGTGCCAGGAAGTACACAATCTTTGAATTTCTCACCGCAATTGATTTTGTTGTTGAGATAGGCCACTTTGGACTCTATAGGGTGAAATTATTGGGTGGGAAGAGATTTTTTGGTGAAGATTTGGTAAGGAAAGGGGGAATGAGGAGTTTTTGGAATTTGATTTAAGGTGAGGCAGGCCAATTTGGAAAATTCTGCCCAAAGATTGAGAGGAAGTTTGGAGCTTCAAAGGATGGACCTCATGGATTCAGTCAGCGTTTGGTTAGCTCTTTCCACCTTTCTGTTGTGTTTGTGATGATATGGTTCAGAGATTAAGTGTTGAATAGAATTGATCTTGAAGAAATCCTTGAGTTTGGATGAGGAGAATTCTCCACCACCATCAGTGCAGATGGTGGCAGGAAATCAATCTTGTTTTTGCTTCTTATGATTTAAGATGATTTTTAGTTGAAGAGAAGCATCAGACTTGTATTGAAGAGGAATTGCTGAGATGTATCCAGAAAAGTTATTGATGATAGTCATGATATAATTCATGTCATTTTGAGAAGAAGGAGTGATAGTTCCAATAAAGTCTATGTGGAGTTGTTCAAAGGGTCTAGAAGATAACCTTGACATATTTTTGAATGGGGTTTTGGAAATTTTGGATAAAACACAGTCTTTGCATTGTAATTCAGAAAGAGCTTTGGAGGATAAGGAAGGAAAAAGATTCTTGAGATGGTATGGGCTAGCGTGTCAGAAAGATTGGTGAAGGGGTTTGATTTGATTTAGGTCCGGATCCTTAAGCCAGAGGTGACAAAACATCAAATTTTTGCCAATTTGAGAAGGAGTATTGAGAATGAACAGATTATCTTGGATGAATCCTGAAAAGGCAAGCTGAGAATTGGTTAAGAGGAATAATTGATTATTGGAAGATGAGAGAGTGCAGTTTCTGTTAGAGATCAGTTTTCCAGGGCTGATTAAATTTACCACAAGATAAGGAAAAAAAAGGCAGTTGCTAAGAGAGACAGAAGAGCCTTTCCAAAATAGCTTGACAACGCCTTTGCCCTTGATAGGTAGTCTAGCACCTTCTTTCCTGGTGTTGATGAAGTTGTCAGCAATCTGCTCATTGAGATGAGTAAAGAAGTTTTGAGAATTGAACATGTGGCAAGAGGCACCAGAGTCAATGATGATTTGATTTAGGGGATTAATCTCTTTGATCCATTTAGTAAGAAGCGCCACATAATGAGAAACTTCTTCAGTTTTGGAATGAGAATTGAGTTGAGCTCTCCAACGGACTTTTTCTTCTTTCCACCAATCAGGAGCAAGATGCTTGTGAATATGCCAACATTTTTTTTCAGGATGATTGGGGGATTGAGGATTGTGGTATCAATTTCTACATCTAGGCTCTGCTAGAAAAGGTTTATTGGTTTTACAAGATGAAATGAGAGCGGTGTTGCTGAGCTTGGCTTCCTTAGATTTCACATTGGTTTTGTTGTCTAGCTGAGTGAGATGATTAAGGACAAGATCCATGGTGAAAATCTTATCTGGGTGCATGATTTTCTGGTGGAGAGAATGGAGAGATGGTGGGAATTTGAAGAGGATGAGATAGGAAAAAATTTTTTTGGGGAGATCAGTTCCAACATCAACCATGTTTTTAAGGTATATCTTAGTATCAGTGATGAAAAAATTAATCACGTTGGGCTTAAACTGCTGATAGAGGAATTCATTGAAGACTTTGGCTCAATTGGCGGTTTGAGAGGAAGCAAAGTGTTCTTTTATTGTTTTCCAGAGAATTTCAGTCAAAGAAATGTTTGCGGGATTCACCACATTGTTGTGGGTGATAGAATCAATGCGTGAGAGGATTATAACTTGAGTTTTCATATTGTCAATAGGGCTAAGAATTTTAGAATTTTCCTCCAGGGCTTCCTTGATACCTTTGAGATTGAGAAGCATAGACATCTTTTCTTTCAAAATTGAGTAATTTTCATCTGAAAGAATGGGTACAGCTTCAAGAGCGGCCTTGAGAATGATTTGTTGAAAGCCGTTATTTCTGGATACCTCCATTGCATTGGTTAGGTTTGTTGGATGGATTTTTGGCTTTTAACCGTGCTGACTTACTTTGAATAGCTTAAAAGGTTAAGAAAAAAAAGGGCTGTGCTGGAAATGAAATCAGTTGAGAAAAATAATAAGAGAAAAAGAACAATAAGAGAGACAACAAAAGATTCAAAAGAAAGTAACAAACATCAAGAAACTGTATGAGACTGAGCATTTGACAAGTTCTTCAGTTGATGGATTTGAGTGGCAAAGAGTTAAAAGAAGGCGGTGGTTGAAGACTTTGAGAGAGATTGAGATGGAAATTTAGACTTTGATGATTAGAATTTGATAGCAACAAGTACAAGTCTTACCAGTCAGAACTTGACATGAGGTGAAATTGAGAAGTAAGATTCATGGAGATTCAAGTTGTTGAGTTGGAAGATTTAGAAGAAAACAAAAAGAGAAAGGAGAAGAAGAAAAGAATAGAGAATCAAAGAAAGAAAGAGTAGAGTTAGAGAAGAGTTTGTCAAGTCAGGTTGAGAAGTGAGTTGTGATGAGGTTGAGTGGGAAGCATTCTATAGATAAGAGTTGTGATGAGGTTGAGTGGGAAGCGTTGTCAATATCAGATTTGTGATCATTATCCCAAGTGATTGAGCCAGAAGATTATTCATTTTGAGGAGGAAGAGCAGAGACATGAATGTGAAATGTAGCAGTCAACTTGTGACAGTGACAAGAGACACGCAGATATGAAAGAGAGAGAGAGTGATAGAGAAAGAGAATAGAAGGAAGAGTGGAAAGGAAAAGGTGAGAAAAAGAGAAGGGAAAGGAGAAAAAAAAGAGAGAGAGTCATTTATTTGACAGGATTATGACCCTTGCAGTTCTAGTTCTGTAAGTTGGTTTAATTTGGATTGTTGAATTGTTGAAATCACTTTGTGATTAATTCTTTTTGATTAATTCTTTTTGATTAATGCTTTTTGAATAATGATTCCTACTTAAATAATATTTGATACTTTTGAATTTTTAAAGGTTGATGTTGATTAAGTACTCAACAATTCTCAGTTGCATGAGAAGCTCAATGCAATGATCTTGGCTCATCCTGAACAAGATTATTGCAGACTGTTGAAGGACTTGATGAAGGAGATGTTAAATTATAAATCCTTGCCCAGCTCTCCGCAATCAAGTGCTTGAAGGGTACCAGATAACTGAGAGTGGCTGTACAAGACAAAGCAAAATTTTCTGAGAAGCTCTAAAAGCAAACAATAACTGGTTTTAAAAGGGATAACCTCAACACTTCTCAAGGAACTCAAGAATAGGCTGGCAGAATGCAACTTTGAAAAAGAAGAGAGGTATAACACTCCAGGTTTGAAACTTAATAAAACCTCTTCAATCAAACGTGATTGGCTCCAGAAAGATGATCAAGAAAGGATTGGACCGGTATGGTCAGAGGAAGGGATCAAAGAGTGGTGTAACACACCCTAGAATTCAAACAGGCAGAATTCTCTTCAACCAGCAAGGCTATTGGTTGTTGATAAGGATCAGGCCTCAAAGGGGCAAGGAATCAGGATGAAATAGATCAGGGCTAAATCAAAGATATACCCAGGATAATGATTATTACAATGACAACTGGGGGCAGATGCACACACTCCCATGGATGATTTTGAAAAAGGTAAGGGAGAGCCCCTCCTTTGATGAACCATGGTTGCCTGTAGGCTATTTAAAAATGATGACACAGATAGAGCGGAAAAACAATAATTGAGTTTTTTTTTGCACAGACACGAGAGAAAAAAGAACTGATGAGAAAATAAACAAAAAAAAATTATTGTAATAATACAAAACCTGGATGAGTAGCAATGAAACAACACCAGCCCGTGCCAATAATGGGTATGGGAAGGAGAAACGCAGGTGGAGAACCACACGGACAGTCTGATGGCCCAAGGATGGTTGCGCAAAAGCAGCCTGAGGAGACAGTCAACGTGCTGAGATGTTTGTTGGTTTTTTGGTTGGATGACTGGCCAAGGGGTGAGATGATTGCGCAAGATGATCAGACGGAGGAAGCTTGGGTGGTGAAAATGCAAGACTGGTTGTGGGAACAACCAATTGGGTCAGCGGATTGAGGCTGTTCCTGTGACTGACCTCACCTGCTTGACCAATCAGCTGACAAGGGTGAGGGTGATGAACATATTGGATTGATTTAGGATGGGATGGGAGGAAGGCAAGAGCGTTGGTGTGAGAGTCTGATCCAGTCTTCTGATGGGTGGATGGCCTTTGGTCAGGACTGGATTGATGGATCTGCGTGAGAGTGTGTTGAGGTTCTTGGTGTCAATTTGCAAGGCTAGAGGGGATGAAAATTTTGATGGTGGCAAGCTGGTGGGGTCCCCCCTGGTGCCTAGAAGCCTATTCCTGGCAGGAGCTTTGGATGGCGGGTGAGCACCAAAGGGCAGCCTGGGTGTCTTGGGGTTTGCAGACATCATTGAGCAAGTCTTGATCTTCCTGATTGAACAATGGGAGGGTTCGAAGTGATTGAGCTGATGAGAGGATGAGGATGAGGATGCGATTGGCTGATCAGCAGCCTGGGATAAATGCTCTTGCTGCTACCAAGCAAATTGGAGGGAGGCGTGTAAGGAATGAGATCAGTTGATGTTGATGGATGAGGTGAGTGAATCAGGATGAGCAGGATGAATGATGAGGATGAATGGCCATTGCCATTGATTTCAATGACAATTCAAGCGCCAGCAAGGGTCCAGCCAAGTGTCAGCTTGCTAATATTGCAGAGCAAGCTGTAAAAGTAACAAAAATAACATAAAAATAATAATAATAAAATTAACCTAAAAAGGGGTAAGAAAACCATAAATATTATTACAGAAATGGATTTTTCACCCAAAACTAGGTAGGGTCACTTGCTGACCCCACCCTTGAAATCAAACTCCTTATATTTTTAAATAATTAAGGAAATAAAAACCAAAATACCACAGCACCACGATTGAGCTTTTTGGCAAATTAAATATTTCACACGTATTGTCACGTATAGTTTTCACACCTAAAATTCAGTCAGAATTGAATATTTTAGGAGTTACAGAAGGAAATGTGTTCTTTCACAATTCCTGCACACAGCCGCGGCAGCCAATGCACCCGCGCGCAGCTGAGAAACAGCCCTGTCACCCCGTCAAGGTTGTGTACCCAGCCCCAGGCCTCTGACAAGAATGCAGCTGCGGGACTATGGGTTGACAGAGTGACAGGCGGCCTGAGAAGCTTAGGTACCGTGCAAACATGCTACAACCCACATGGGAACATTCTACATATGTAATAAATGTTCCCGTGGATAGTAGATAGTCTAAAAGTACATAATATTATATAAAAATACTTAATTGACCCTCACATGTTTTTTTTATTAAATGTAATTCAAAGTACCAAGAATGTCGAAAATAAGACAATGACAAATTCTAAAAATATATTAAAATACTTTGATATAATTTTATGGAAATTTCCGGACATCAATATTATTGTGCCATACTAAGAAAACTAATGATGTAAAAATATCACATGAATTACCATGAATTATGTTTTTAAGTAATTATTTTAGTAAATCAACTGAAACTTGAAAATAAGGAGTAGAATCAATATCATTACTTTACTCCAGTTATTTAATACATAATGAGAACTCACCTGACATCAGGATGTCGGTAGAAATGTTTATTAAAATAATTATTAACTTACTGGGAACACTTAATAAGGATAATTAATTAAATAATACATAAATAGGATAGATTAGTGTTATTCTCAAATCCTAATATCAATTGTAAAGTAGAATAATTCCCATACCCTGAGGAATTAGATTCTAACCATGCTACAGAACCAATAACACATGAGAGGCTACCACTGATTACCCTGCTGGCCTTAGTGTCCGTCCCTTTGAGCCCCTGTACCCCTCAGAAGAATAATATTGGGACTCCAAAAGCTATAAATAAAGAGATCTTTTGAGGATATTGATGGGCAGAGACCCAGTTATATTTATATCCAGACACCGTGCCAAGGTAATCAAGTACTTATAAGAGATAGGTAAGTTATTTATGGCTTAGTCTGATCAATAATATCTGTCCTCAACCTCTTTATATCAATATGAACTGCTGAAAAACCTTATAACCCCAGTATACAGGTTTAAACCCATCAGTGCACATCCCAAACAGATACCCCAAGGCTTTAATAATATACCAGTGATTTTTATTATCCTTTCTCTGTCCTGGAAGCTTGGTTACAAGGCCCTGCCACTCTACCGTGTATTTCATATAAATAGTATCTTTGGGTAAAATATCCTTTAAACTAAAGAGCCCAAAGTTGCCAGGAATACATGTTTTCATACTGAAATCCCTGAAGAGAGGTGTTCAAGATCCCCAATATAATTGTGGCCCCTCTATAAAAATATTTAACAATCAATTTATTCATATTGATTTATAACAATAAACCATAACCAAACCAATTAACCTTTCAATAAGCTTAATCCAAATATTTTATGTCTTTTTGCTGCATTTATTAAATAATATATTTATTATTTATTCTATCACCAAGGCTGACACCAAGCCAAGCTGGCATTTGTCCATGCAAATTTGGAAAACAAAAGAGGACCAAAGCAAGGAGGACAAGAATTGAACCAAAGACCTGGGAAGTTGGATATCCCAGGGACCCATCCCTAAACTACTGGCAGATGGGGAAGCTGGAGGTTCTGGGTGCTGAAGGGATCTGCTTCAGGAGAAAGAAATTAATTTTTTTTTTTTTTGGATGATGAAAGATAGCTAAACAAAATCATAAAAAATTCTCAAATTTTCTGCGCTGGTCCTGAGGTGTCCAGATTGGTCACCACATCTCTCCCCAACTTCCAGGCTGTCCCTATTCTGCACCTGAGTTTGATACATATATCAAGAAAAAAAAAGAGAGATGATTGGATCCAAAAAAAAAAAATAAATGGCCATTTCTGGATCTTGAGAGTGATTGAAAAATTGAAAAATATCTTGATCCATTCAAAAATAGCACTAGAAGCAGCAGAGATAAAGAAAAGGGTGTCCCAGGTTCTGACGTATGAGGCATAAATTAAAGTTTCACAAAAAAAAGCAGCAGATGTCCCTCGTGGTGCACAATTGGGAGGACTTAACTTTGAGATAAGTTGCCTCCACAACAAAAGAATTTCTTGACTTGATCAGCAGAGAACCTTCTGGCCAACTGAGTACCATCCAGGTCTTCCAAAACATAAGATCCACCTCTGACTTGACAGACCACCTGATAAAGACCATTCCAGCAATTAGAGAAAAGCTTCCCCCACTGATTTTCCCGGGATCAATTATAAGCCAAAAAAAGATCACCAGGATTCAAAGAGTCCCTGATCTGCTTTGAATGTTTATCTTCCCAATACTGAACCAATTTTTCTCTTGATTCCATCATCTTCTGATAAGCTTCACTATGGATATCCTCACTCCACTCCAGTTGCTTAGATTGGGGAACTAATAGATCAGTGGTAGAGGAAACCTGTTCCCAAGAAATCCCTAAGAAAGATTCCAGATCCAGATCCAGAGGAAGGACAGCCATTTGACCAAAGAAAATTTCATAGGGTGAATAGCCAGTGGTTTGTTTGGTTGAAATTTGATCAGAGAAAAGGACCCGAGGGAGAAATTTGCAACAATTCTTCCCACTTTCACCAGCCATTTTGACAAGAGCAGCCTTCAAAGGAGCATGGCATCTTTCCACCATGACTTGACCTTCAGGATAATAAGGAATGGTCACCCTATGTTGACCAGGAAGCAATTGGATAATTTTTGCAAGTTTTCCACCAAACTCAGAGCCACCATCAGTAGAATAAGATTGGGCAA
This sequence comes from Puccinia polysora, assembly GCA_025617555.3. Taxonomy (NCBI): domain Eukaryota; kingdom Fungi; phylum Basidiomycota; class Pucciniomycetes; order Pucciniales; family Pucciniaceae; genus Puccinia; species Puccinia polysora. The sequence continues at coordinate 2,518,850 of CM062627.1, read as the reverse complement.
AGCCATAGCGCATTTTCCAAGTCTCATAGAGAAAAGCTGCTACTGATTCAGAGCTGAGGTTCTTAAGGAATTTTGCTTCAACCCATCCAGAAAAATCATCTCTGGCCACAATGAGGTACTTAGCTCCACCAGCCTTAATGTGAACCTCATCCATGGCAATCCTTCCAAAGAAAGTTGATTCCCAGTTGGATAGCAAATTTCAGCCAGGAACCTAAGATCACGTTTCTGACAGACCTCTCAAATGTTGCACCACTGAGAGACAGATTTCTTCAAAGATGGCCACCAGAATTGTTTGGTTATTTTTCAATGAGTTTCCATTTCCCCACAATGACCAAGTCCTTCATGGATACTTTCCAAGATTTAATGTTTTTTAGCAGGGATAGTGATAACAATGAGAGGACAAGGATTGCCTCTTTTCATAAGCCTAGTACCTTGTACAAACAAGTTGGAGGACTTTCTTTTAAGGGATTGAAAATCTTTAGCTGAGAGATCACGAGGTATTTCAAGAGTGGAAAGGTACTGGTCTAGTTTAAGCCAGAACCCTTTCTGGAATCCAGAATGATTTTGAGAGAAGAAGCTGAAGACAGGTTGAATCAAAAGTTCCTTGTCAAAATCCACTCCAACATCCAATTCTTCATCTCCAATAGTGCATTGAGATAACCCATAAGGCATGGTGAAAGACTTTCAAGGCCTATGAACAATATTAAGAGATAAAAACTGTATAAAAGCCACCCAACAAGTCATGGGAGCATTCAGAAGGCTGGGGGCATTGATCATTTCAATGATGGATTGTGCATCCACTTGAAACTCAAAGTGATGACCCCAGAGAATAGTTTGGAGCTTCTTAAACATTTGGGCTACACCACAAAGTTCCAGTTTTGGATGGGAGTACCTATATTCCACATCTAAAAAGAGGAGTGATTCATAAAGAACAGGAAAATTCAAACCATTTTGGTCTTCCTGGGTAAGGACAGCCCCAACAGATTGATAACTCAAATTGACAGCCAGCTTGATCTTGCCAGCTCAAGGTCCATAAGTGATCTTAATCAAGACAATGTCTTTCCCAACAATTGTTTTGAGCTTCTGAAATGATTGTTCACAAGCTTGGGTCCAAATCCATTCAGCATCCTTCCTGGTTAAGCAATGCAAGGGAATACAGATTTTGGATAGAGAAGGGATAAAGACCCAAACATAAATGACAACACCTAAGAAACCTCTGACTTCAGTGGGATTGATTGGAGTAGGCCAAGAAAAGATTTTGTTGAGTTTGGATGGGGCCATCCTCCTTCCTTCCTTGCAGACCACATGACCAAAAATTTCCAGAGCAGTAACACAGGCAGCCAATTTGGATCCAGAGACGGTGAGACCAGACTTCTTGATTCAAAACAAGATCCTTTCCAAAGTGGTTGCATATTCTCAGATAAATTGACAGATTCATGAGTGCCAGGGTAATAGCTCATTGTTATAGTCAGAAACTGGAACTCTAATTCCGCCATCATCAATAAAAATACCAGCATGATCAGGGATTTCATCCTGGAGGATCCAAACCATCTGAGCCTGATAGACTGCAACCAAATTGGTGACACCCTGGGGAAAGCGAGTAAGTTGGAATTGACCAAGATGAGTATCAAAAGTAGTGAGAGGACAAGAAATTGGATGTAAGGATTGTTTTTCATAGCCACCCATAATGTCACCTAGACCATAGCAAGCTCTCCCAGAGAAGGATTTTACAAAATTTTCAGTAGCAGGGGGAATACCAGAGTCTTCAATAGTAACCTTATTTACAGGCTGAACGCCATGAACTATTTTAAGTTTGAAATTACTTTTGAGGACACAGAAGACAGGACTGGAATAGCTGGAAGTTTACTGCTCATATAAACCGGTAAGGACTTGTTTGCAGACCAACTTGAAGAACTTGTTGACCTTAGCAGCAGGGATAGGGATCTTTTTCTTTTGCCAGGTATCATGTTCTACTACTTGAATGAAAGAAGGTAGGCTATAGGATTCTTTCAAGAGAACTCTCTCTTCTTCACAGAAAGCAATAGATTTTTCTCTAAGATCTAAGACATTTCTTATCAAATTTAACTTATCAGGAAGAAGCCATCCATCTGGACCAAAGTTTACCACCTTCAGAAATTCTTCAGTAAAACGACCACAAGGAACAAAGGGACCAGTGAGAGATTTAGATAAACCAAAGTAAGGATCACAAGATAGAGGAGGGCGCATAAGAAGAGGATTGAGGTTGAAATGCATTGGTTGGTTGACTGGCTGAACCTTTTTTGCAACTGGCTCATACTTAGTGGAAAAATAGAGAAATCCTTGCTTCCTCCAAGAATTGACCAGAGAAACCTGACTACAAAATCTGAGACCAAGTTCCAACATCTTCCAAGTTCAATAATCCGCAACATCCTTGAAAGGTGCCTTTTCCATAAAAGATGATCCAAAGATGATGCATTGCCCACATGTTTGGCACAGGGTAGGGCTTCCAAAATGACAGTAGTAGGAGCCCCTGATGGTACACAATTGGGAGGACTTACTTCTACCAAAAATTGCCTCCACCTAAGGCCATACTCCTTCATACCAAAACCACCAAGAAGAGAATCAAGATTGGGATCTAGTTTAGACTCATTGCGGAGATTTGAAACTGCAATATGAGAAGGATGATTAGACTGAAAATAAAAAGTAAAAGAAGAGACAACAGATCCAGAGAGAGATGAAATATTTTTAATATTTCTGGATTTTTAATGTTTTTGAATTTTAGTTTTATTTGGATGAGAAGGAAATGATGAGGAAAAAGAAAAATATGCCTCTGAGGCAGAAGTTGATCCTTGAGTTGAAGCCTGAGGCTGGAAAAAACTACAACTATTAGTAGGACCAACTAATCTAAAAAATGAGAGGAAGAAAAGGTATCCTTCTGTTTCTGTTTCAGAACCAATTTAGAAGGTTGACCAGGAAAATCTTGTTCCCAACAAAAAGAATCCAAGGAGAAAAGGGGAACTTCAATCTTCCTTCCATCAGAATCAGGGAGAAGAATTCTCTCTCCAACTTGATCAGAAAAAATTAGGGTTTCACCAAAATCCATTAAGAAAGGTCTTCCCAAGATCATAAGTCCATCCAAACAATTAATCCAGAAATGAAAAGTGCCAACAATATTTTGTCCAATCCCAACTGGGACATCCTCAGCAATTCCAACTAATTTGCATGACTGATTCACTATACCATACACAGCAGAGTTAAAGCTGACCCTTGGACTAAGTTTGAGTTTTCCGTCCATGACATTCAAAATTAAATTGAGCTGGGAACCAGAATCCACCAGAAGAGAAACAGTTTTAGTAGAGTCACCAAGATAGCAGGGGAGGAAACCAAGAGGGCAGGAATACAAGTTGGTATCTGAAGGATGATATGTTCCACCAGAGTCCTCCATCAAAGTACCAGAAGAAACTTTTAATTTGTACAGACCAATCTCTACTTGTCAACAAGAAACCCATTTCTTCATCCCTTCAGCCACAGATTGAGAGATTGACAGTAGTTCAGCCACAGACAGATCAGGAATTTTTAAATCAGAAATTTTCCTTAATACTACTTCCACAGCCTTGGGGCTATTCTGGAAATGCCTCTCTTGAATTGAACTTTGGACTGGGTGGAGGGAGGATGATCAGGTTGAGAAGGTACTGGGTCAGGATCAGAAGGTTGAGGTGATTGAACAGATTGAATGGGAGGAGGATCAGAGTGGTCCTGAAACATTTCCATAAGCGGTTCCCTTTCCAATTCCATGTATTCTACATCAGAGGAAGGGGGCTCAGGTGAGGATTGATGTTTAACGGTTTTTCAAAGGATTGAAGATGGAACTGTAGGAGAATTGTGAGATTTGGGTTCCTCATGGCGTTTCCTAGCTGGATCAGACTGATAAGTGCCAGAGAAGCTGGAAGAAGTGACAGCTGGAAGATACCAAGGTTGTAAAGTGCCACAGGATGATCAAAAATCCAAGGAGACCAAGGATTCCTTCTTGGGAGTTGGTGGTTGATAAGAGGCCACCACATGACAGATTGGATGAGATGAATCAAAAGGGATCAAAGCACCATTATGAAGAAAGAAATTTTTTTGCTTCTGCTACACCAATTCTTCCTCCTTGTCCTTCTGGAGTTCAGGACATCTCCCAGTACCATGGCCTTCCCTATGACAGTAATAGCAGACTAGAGTGGTTTTAGGAATAGAGCTAGAAGGTTTAGGAGTAGCTAAAGAAGAAATTTTCTGATCAATTTTGTTTTCAAAGGCCTGAAGTAATTTAGTGATCTCATCTATGGTAGCAGTTTTCTTATTGGCCTGGGGATTTGGTTTAGGTCTACAATTTGCTTCCATCTTGTTCATTATTTCATTAGACTATTTGAAGGAAGGAGCATTTACTGGTTCAGTGACTCTAGTTTTTCCAAAAGTAAGAGCTTTTTGAACTTTTATCAATTTATCCACTGCACTCCTTAAGACCAGGAAATCAGGGAGCTTGAACCAATTATCTCTAGTAGTAATCATAGATCCGGATTTAACTAATTTTTCTCTAATCCTTTCCTGCACTCCTGGAGAAAAAGACTGGAAAAACCAAACTCAAATTTTTTCCACAATGTCAATGTGATTGTTTCTGATGAGGTAAGACTGAATAGGATCCCAAGATTTTCTAAAAGATTGATAATCAGAGGCTGAAGAGACACCACCATTGGAGATCCATTGAGAAACCAGAGAATCCAAGTCCTGTAAGGTAAACCTAGCCAAATCTACTTTTCCCCAATAAGCCAACATAGCCTCCTTCATAAGCCTCCAGTTATTATTTGCAAATCAATAGAACAATTAAATCACTTCCATAACTTCATCAGAGTAGATAAAAAATCATAACTGATATGCCATAACATGTTCACTTGCACCATCCACTTCAGCAGCCATCTCATAGGATTCCACAAATCATTGGACATTTGTTCCATTGAAACATAAGCTCATGTTTTTGGGCTTGATCTTGACCATCTTGACCCAAACAGAGGAGGAGGAGGTACCAGTAGATTCCATCTTGAATAGAAGAGTTCCTAAGAGATACAAAGAGCAGAATTCCAAAATGGCTCACAAGTGTGGCAAGAGTAGAGTTTTCACAAAAACGCAACAAGGATCTTTCCGGGATGGTGCAAAATTGGGAGCACTTACTCCTGGAACAAGTTGCCTCCATGCATCAGATCTGGATGATAATAAAAAAGAGAAAGAAAGAAATAAAAAATTGGATTGGATTTCAAAGTTTATTCTCCAAGTTTGCAACTGTAAATCCCAAGGTTGCTGTTTAGATCCCGGCCGGGGGAACCAAATTTTAGACTCCAAACGGTTCTAGGCCGTGGCAGTTCCGTGGAGGGGAAAGGTGCTGTTTAGGCTGGCCTCCTGATAGTTAAAAAAATATTTAAATGGAACCAAGATCAAGTTCCAGAACTTTTAAGTGAGGAATCAAGTAGTAAGTATAAAGTTTTAAAATAGTAGGTAGCAATGGAACAGCACTATCTGAGGAAAGATCAAATGGGATATATTTGAAAAAAAGAAGATTAAAGTTATTTAAAGTTCAAAAGAACAAATCTGTTGTATGTAAACAACACCCACAAACTAATAACTCTGGTTGTCAGCAGAAGATTTGGGATGATTGACTCAAACCCCAACCAACCTCCCGGTTCTTAATGAACCCGCCCAAATCTCCACAATCAAGCGCTTGAAGGGTACCAGATAACTGAGAGTGGCTGTACAAGACAAAGCACAATGCTCTGAGAATCTCTAAAAGAAAACAGGAACTGATTTGAACAGGGATAACCTCAACACTTCTCAAGGAACTCAAGATTAGGCTGGCAGAATGCAACTTTGAAAAAGAAAAGAGGTATAAAACTCCAGGTTTTAAACTTAATAAAACCTATTCAATCAAACGTGACTGGCTCCAGAAAGATGATCAACAAAGGATCAGACCAGTATGTTCAGAGGAAGGGATCAAAGAGTGGTGTTACACACTCTAGAATTCCAGCAGCCAGAATTCTCTTCAACCAGCAAGGCTATTGGTTGGTGATAAGGATCAGGCCTCAAAGGGGCAAAGACTCAGGATTAAATGGATCAGGGGGAAATCAAAGATATACTCAGGATAATGATTATTACAATGATAATGGGGGGGAAGATTCACACACTCCCATGGATGATTTTGAAAAAGGTAAGGGAGAGCCCCTCCTTTTATGGGCAATGGGTCCCTGTAGGCTAGTTACAAATGATGACACAGATAGAGAAGAAAAACAATAATTAATTTTTTTAACAGAAATGAGAAAAAAAAGAACCAATGAGAAAATAAAAAACAAAAAAATGATTGGAATAATAGAAAACCTGGATGAGGAGGAATGAAATGGCACCAGCCCGTTCCAATAATGGGCACGTCTAGGAGACCCGCGGGTGAAGAACCGCCCGGACAGGCTGACGTCCCATGCATGGTTGCGCATAAGCGGCCGGAGGAGACATTCAATTGGCTGAAATGTTTTTTGGTTTGTTGGCTGGATGACCGGACAAGGGGTGAGATCATTGCACAAGATGCTTGAGTGATGAGAATGCAAGACCAGTTGTGGCAACAACCAATGGGGTCAGGGTATTGAGGTTGTTCCTGTGACTGAACTTGCGCGGGTGGCAAATTGGCTGACAAGGGTGAGGTCGATGAACATCTTGGATCAATTGAGGATGGGATGGGAGAAAGGCAGCAGGGTTGGTGTGAGAGTTTGATCCAGTCTTCTGACGGGTGGATGGCCTTTGGAAAGGACTGGATCAATGGATCTGCGTGAGATTGGGTTTAGTTTCTTGGTATTGATTGGGAAGGCTAGAGGGGATGAAGACGTTGAAGGTGGCAAGCTGTTTGGGGTTGTCCCTTGTGCCTAGAATCCTAGTCCTTGCAGGAGATTTGGATGGCAGGTGAGCACCAAAGGGCACCCTGGGATTCTAGGGGTTGGCAGACATCATCAAGCAAGTCTTGATATTCCTGATTGGATGATGGGGAGGTTGCGAGTGATTGAGCTGATGAGAGGATGAGGATGAGGATGCAATGGGCTGATTGGCACCCTGGGATAGATGCTCTTGGTGCTACCAAGAGAATTGGAGGGAGGCATGTAAGGAATGAGATCAGTTGATGTTGATGGATGAGGTGAGTAAATCAGGATGAGCAGGATGAATGATTATGATGAATAGCCATTTCCGTCAATGTTGAAAAAAATGCTGGCGCCAGCAAGGCTTGAGCCAAGCGGAGCTGGCCTTTGCCCAAGCAAATGTTGCAAAAAAACAGAGGACCAAAACATGGAGGACATGAATTGAACCCAAGAACTGGGAAGTTGGACATTCCAGGGACTCATCCCAAACCGCTGGGAGATGGGGAAGCTGGAGGGTATGGAGGCTGAAGGGATCTGATTCAGGAAAAAGAAATTTATTTTTTTTTTTTGGATGATGAAAGATAGCTAAAAAAAATCATAAAAAATTCTCAAATTTTCTGCGCTGGTCTTGAGGTGTCCAGATTTGGTCACCACAACAGATTTGGGTTGAAGAGCAAGGCGCAGGCTTGAGAATGGGTTGGTGCTAAAAAAAACTCTCTCTTTTAGGTTTTCTTTGGTTATCTTATAGATGGCGCGTCAAACCTTGCAAGCCTAAGTGCCGGAATAAGGGGGATTTCCAGAATCTTGTGAGTAGGGGTGGTAGTGGGTTCTGGCAAAAACTTGATGATCGTGGGAGTTGGTGCGCACGGGGGTTCCGGTGACAACCTGGGAACCGGGGATGGAGATGGCAGAAGAGGAGCAGCTCGCAGGTGAGTGGGAGGATGCGGTGGCAGTGGAGGAGGCGCGGTCAGTTGTTTAAAGATCTGCGGGTCCGTCGCCAGTTTGTTTATCCATACCCATGCGGCCCACTCAAGAGCGGTTTTCCAATAAGCCCCAAAATTGGGGAAGTCCTGGCACCGCAGTGGTCCAGCCCAACAGAATGAAAAGCCCAATTCATGGATTTTGCGCAAAGGAGGGTGAGGAGCAGCGCATTGCAGTTGGTCGCAAGGTGAGCCGGGCGGGGTCCATTCATTGGTTGGGATTTCCTTGTTGCTCAAGACCACAAACAAGTTGCGTCAGGTCCTCTTGTGGGGAAAACCTTGAGGATGGTCGCAGGGCATACCATTGGATAAGGAGCAACAACAGTGGCTGGCTTGGAATGGAGCACAGGTGCGCCAACCCAGAAGAACGCAGCAGGTGAGGCTGTTCCTTCTGCAGAACGTGCGGGACATGTTGAGAATAGGGATGTGGAGGGTGTTTCTTTGGTGTGGGTTTGTGGTGTAGTGGTGCATTGAGGGGATGGGAAAACTAGGGGGTAGGTGAGATAGTGGTGGATCTCTGGGGACAGAAATCAAGTTGGGGGGGATGTGGTGGTCTTTTATAGATGCAAGTTGGAATGGGTTATGCGCTGCTAGCAGTAGAGGCGGGCTCAGCAGTGGCAGCATGCTCAGAAATGGGTGAGGCTTTGCCACAGCAATCCGTGCTGCAGGCTCATCAGCAGTTGAATCAGGCTTGGCATCTGGAGATGCGGGGTGGATTTTGTGGATTGGGAAGATGTCCCCCGGATATCTGGAATGGCGCATTGGGCAGATACAGAAATGCGCAGGGGGCTCCAAGTTGGGCATGGCGCAAGGGCCGCGTCATGAGAAGGAAAACCTGGGTGGATGTAATGGCAGGAGGGCAATACAGATGGGATATGGATCATGTGATGGGGATTGAAGGATAGAGTTGGGCTAGTGTTCTGTACTTAGGGGTTGTATCTCATTATTCTTGTTTACTTGCCTTTGTACCTAGGTTAGGGCTGAGGGGAATGCTACTTAAACCACGACCTCAACCTGCATGACATGAGGAGTATATCACACCATCAGATCACAGGAGGTTGGAAGGAATCTTTAAACTCATCTATCTATCTCTCAGTTGTAGGGTGAACAGTTGCACTCAGGGTTTACAGACGCAAGGGATCAATAACTTCCAAACTTGGGAACCATTAAAGGAGAAGTCCTCTTCTGAATTCCACACCATAGGGGAAATTTATCCTTTCTCTGCTTCCAAACCCTTGACCGGATTCTTGAATTCCAACTGCTAATGACCATTACTGCCACAATGAATGCACACCCAAGGCGCAGGAGCACTAGGAGGTAGAAATCCCTTGGCTGCATGCAGCAGCGGACCACACTTTTGCTGCAACATATCATTCATGTAAATCTTCAGAACCTTCATTAACTCGGTAAGTTTTCTGACCATTGGTTGCGGGATTGGGATGCACGCCAAAGGAAACGGAGTGGCGGCTTGCGCAGGGGCCAGAATTGGAACCGCCAGAGGCTGAGGAGCGGCCCTATTTGGTTCCACCTGACAGAATCTTGGCGTGTCCTCAATTAGTTCCTCAAGGTCAATCTTGTTTTCCACTGCGGGGCTGATAACGCGCAAATTGGGAAGAAGCACAATGCTCCCTTCCACCAATTTCTTAACCAGGCCATGATTGTACAAGTACTGCTGCACTTGCAACCGGAGCTGCGTTGTAAGTCCGCCAACAAAAGCCCGCTTCATTGCTCCCATCTGCCCCGCCACCACCTGTTTCTTCTCCAGGTACCCGTAGATCCTGTCAAACACCAACATATACTCCTCCAGGTCCCTTTGCATCCACACCCCTCTGTATGCACTGGTTTCTGCTGCCGCCCGCTCAAAACCACCTTCCCAGAACCAGGGCTTGTGCCTCCCCCACCTTGCCAAAATTTTTCCTTTCACCCTTCCCCAATCCTGCGCCCCTTATCCAGCAATTTCCTCCACATCCCAAAGGGATGCCTCATCAGTGATGAAGAGGACAATAGTGCAAACTTTATCTGCGCCCACTACGCATTTGGAATCCACAATCTCTTCAAACCTTGCAAGAAACTGCCCCAAATATGCAGTTTCAAAACAAAAATGAGGAAAGTCCCGCAGCCTAAGCCACACCCATCAAGGAACCTTGAAAAATTCCAAGGAATCCAACAAAGGGGAAGCAAAGCCCCCAGAGCAAGCGGTTTGTGGAGGAGGATGGGTTGGTCCACTTGGTCCCAACCACAGAGGGATTGGTGGCGGAATGCTTTATCCTGGAGTAGTTGTTGGTAACATTGTGCCTGCTACCTTTGAGAGACTAGGAAGAAAGATTATTTTCTGGTCTGACTCCCAGATGTGGAAACAAGAGTGAGATAATCCCCTTAGTTTTCCTCAAGTTTAGAAGTCATTGGTCAAATTGTCTGTAAGGAGGTTGAGTGTTGATGGGTTTTGAGAATAACAGATAGTTATAAGAAAAAGATGAATAACAAAGATGATGTTGTATATTCCTGCCCTTCAATTGTTCCCTGATCCTTTGGTGATGAAATTTGATGATATGATCCTACAACCCAGAGTTGAGAGTGAGGTTTTAAGTCCTCCATCTCAACCCTAACCTAAGGAAAAGTACAACTGAAAGCCTAACAACAAAATTAAGAAAGAACCCCTAGAATGTGGAACCCTAGCCCAACCTTAACCCTTACTGCCCAATCCCTCCCATCCCTTCTTCTGTTACTTATTTCCGGTTTATCCTTCTCATGGGGTGGTCCTCCGCCACTTCCTACTTGGAGCCCCCTGTGTTTATCTCTCTGCGCGCATCTGCGGATCCTGTAATCCGCGGATTGGTCTGCGCCTATGCTTGAGCAGACCTCCCCGGCGCGTATAACCCCTCAATTACCCAGCTACTGCTTTCCAAACTAGCTGCCTGCAAACTTGGTTGGGTTGGCTCCAGTACTTTTTTGGCTCCGTCTGAGGGGGTTGCAAGCCTGCCACGCCTGGAGTGGGCCCGACCCGCACCAAATGCTGAGCCTGTCCTACCCAGCTGCTGAGAACGCAGTCTGCAATGCATTTCTTAATCCAAGGTTATAAATACAACACCACACCACTTTTTGATTTTCCCAGTCTGCTTTTTTTTCTTGGTTTGCTGTTTTTTCTTGCTGTCTGCTTTTGCATGCAAATACATCCAAATATGTTATGTATCAAGGAGGGGATCAAACAAGGGACAAAAAATCAACAGATGTAACATGGAAAACACAAGGGTAGCACATGTAACACAGAAGATGTAACAGAACAGGTAAAACAGGGGACATTGACAACACATGTAATGGGTACTGATTGCTCACTTGTTTCAAAATTTTGGTTTGAGAATTGAACATATATATAAACACCCTTCCATCCCACTTTCATGTGCTTCCCATCAAACCAGATATCAACACCAAATAGGGTGCTCCTATATTGAAATTCAAAAAAAAAATGAGGAACAATCCTAATTCATATAGAATAATGTCCTCCTCCCCTTACTTGGTAGTTCCAAATTCACTACACAAATCATATTCCAACACCCATTTTTATCATACCCATCACCATCATATTGGGACCTCTTCCTTATTCCCACCTCCACCATATCCTCCCACAAATTCTCTGCATAGAAGGGACAATTCTTCATTTTCATCCCCATACAATACCTGATCAACACATGTTCATTATCCCATTCCTGATCTTTACAACTTGCCTCATCACCATCATATGGGGACCTCTTCCTTATTCCCACCTGAACCATATCCTCCCAACATTGCTCTACATAGAATTCACAATTCTTTATTGTCATCCCCATACAATACAAGATTGAAACATGATCATTATCCCATTCCTGATCTTTAAAACTTCTCACCTCTCCCTGCCAACCACTGTGGTGACCAATCTGGGACACCTCATGGATTATGGAAATTTTTGAAATTTTTTTACATCCCCTTATCCATCAATACATCTTTTTTTTTGAAAAAAAAAAATATCTCTTGTAAATAGTCTACAGGCCTCTTGTCTATAAAAGGAGGGGCTCTCCCCTGCCTTTTTGGGGGAATCCATCTCATATAGGAATCAGTAATATAATCATTTCAGAGGGCTTCTGTCCCTTCATCCCCAACTTTTGTGCTTGGTATATCTTTTTATTTCCCCTTGATCCTTTGAGCCTCCATAATCAATCTTTGATCTGTCTATCTGTGACCTTGATCCTTACCACCAATAGCCTTGCTGGTTAAAGAGAATTCTTTCTGCTGGAATTCTTGAGTGTGTTATACCACTCTTGTTCCCATTTTCTGACCATACTGGTCTGATCCTTCCCTCATCATCTTTCCGGATCCAGTCACATTTTACTGAGATGTTTCTTTAAGCTTGAAACCTGGAGTGTTAGACCTCCCTTTATTATTTAAAGTTGAATTCTTCCATGCTAGTCTTGAGTTCCTTGAAAAGTGCTGGGTTATTCTTCTTTAAATCTGTTATTTCTTTCCTTCTGAAGCTTCATAAACAAATTGCTTTTGTTTTTTTCAGCCACCCACAGTTATCTGGTACCCTTCAAGCACTTTATTGCGGAGATTTGGGAAGGCTCATTGAGAACCTGGAGGTTGGTTGGTATTGATTTGATCTTTCCTTATCTTCTTCCAACAACCAGAGTTATTAGCTTGTGGGCATTGTTACTTAGAACTTCCTTGTTCCATTGAAATCAGAAAAAAACTTTGACTTATTTTTTTCAAGTCTTTTCCCGCACCATCTTGTTTCAGATGGTGCTGTTTCCATTTCTACCGACTATTCCCAAACTCATCCCTTCAATTTATTCCTTATTTACAAGTTCCTGTATCTTGATCCCAGTTACATTCAAATATTATTGTAACTTGTAGGAGGGCAGCCTAAAAAAGGACCTTTCCCCTCCACAGAACTGCCTGCGGCTTAGCACAGTTTGGAGTCTTAAATTTGGTCCCCCGGGCCAGGATTGAACCAGCAAACTTGGGATTTACAGTCCCAAGAACGTTTGGAATTAAAAATTGAAATCCAATCTTTTTCTTTTCTTCTCTGTTTTTCTCTCTATTCTCAGATCTGATACATGGAGACAACTTATCCTAGAAGTAAGTCCTCCCAATTTGTGCACCATCTGGGCAAGGTACTTGTTGTTTTTTGTAAGACCCTACTCCTGCCGCACTTGTGAGCCACATTGGAAATCTGCTCTTTGGATCCTCTAGGAATTCTTTTATTCAAAATGGCATCTACTGGTACCCCAACCAGCCCTGCTTAACCAAAGATGGTCAAGATCAAACCTCAGAACAAGAATTTAGGGTTCAACAGGGTAAATTTTGAATGGTTCTTGGACTCTTATGAAATGGCTGCTGAAGTGAATGGAGCAAGCAAATACAATATGGCCTATCGGTTAAAATTCTTTATCTCCTCTGATGAAGTTATGGAAGTAATCAAGTTGTTCAAAGGATTTAAATCCCATGAATGGACGCTTCTGAGGGAAGCAATTTTGGCATATTGGGGTAAAATAGATGTAGCCCAGTTTACTTTGCAGGAATTGGATCCTCTTGCCTCTCAATGGATCCCAAATGTTGGTGTCTCTTCAGCCTCTGACTCCCAGTCTTTTAGGAAGTCTTGGGATCCTATCCAAAACTATCTTATCCAAAAAAATCACATTTATTCAGTGGAAAAAGTTTGAGCAGGATTATTCCAATCTTTTTTGTTGTCTGTGCAGGAAAGGATTAAAGACAAATTGGTCAAATCTGGATCAATGATCACCACCAGGGATAATTGATTCAAGCTTCCTGTTTTCCTTATCCTTAGGAGTACTGTGGATGAAGTCATGAAAGGTCAAACTTCTTTACCTTTTGGTAAACCTAGAACCACTGAACCAGTCCATTATCCTTCTTTTAAAGAATCCAACAATATTATGATTAAGATGATGGCAGATAAAAGACCTAAATCAGATCCTAATTTTAACCAAGAACTTAATCCTCTGGAAAAAATCAATAAGATACTTTGAGCTTTTGAGAATAAAATTGATCAAAAGATTCCTTCTCTTTCTAATCATTAACCCTCTACTTCTTTCCCTAAATCTACCCTGGTCTGTTACTACTGTCATAGGTAAGGCCATGGAACTGGACAATTCTTGGAACTCCAGAAGGATATAAAGGACAAGTTGGTGGAGCAGAAGGGGAAAAATTTCTTTCTGCCTAATGGTACTCTGATCCCTTTTGATTCATCTTGCCCTGTTTTTCATGTGGCGGCCTCTTATCAGCCTCCACCTCCAATGAAAGCATCCCTTGCTTCCTTCAATTTCCAATCTTCCTGTGGTACTCTTCAACCTTGGTAACCTCCAGCTATCTCTTCCTCCAGTCTTTCTGGGACTACTTATCAATCTGATCCAGCCAGGAAATGGCATGAGGAACCTAAACTTCACAAAGCCCCTTCCTTGCCAACTTCAATTCTTTGAAAACCAGTCTAACGTTGATCCTCACCTGATTCTCCTTCCTCTGATTTGAAAGACATGGAGGTGGAAAGGGAGCCACTCATGGAAAGGTTTCCAGATCACTCAGATCCTTCTCCTTCATCACAATCACCTCAACCTTCTGATCCCATCTTAGTTCCTGCTTCACCTGAACTTCTTCCCTCCACCCAGCCCAAAGTTTGATTTGAAAGGGGAATCTCAAAGGACCATCCCAATGCTGTGGAAGGAGTATTAAAGAAAATTTCTGATCTCAAAATTCCTGATCCATCTGTGGCTGAAATTCTATGAATCTCTCCATCTGTTGCTGAAGGAATGAAGGAATGGGTATCTTGTTGACGTGTGGAAATTGGTCCTGAAAAATTAAAGTTCTCCTCTGGCACTTTGATGGAGGACTCTGGCAGAACTAGTCCATCTTCAGATTCCAATCTTTACTCTTGTCCTCTTTGTTTCCTCCCCTGTTATCTTGGTGACTAAGCTAAAACTGTCTCTCCTCTTGTGGACTCTGGATCTCAGCTCAACTTAATTTTGGATGCTATGGCCTGTAAACTCAAACTCAGTCCTAGGTTCAGCTTCAATTCTGCGTTCTATGGGATAGGCAATCAATCTTGTGGATTTGTTGGTGTTGCTGAAGATGTCCCAGTAAGCATTGGTTGAAATATTGTTGGAACATGTCAGTTTTGGATCAATTGCTTGGAAGGGCCTATGATCTTGGGACAACCTTTCTTGATGGACTTTGGTGCTACTCTGATGTTTTCTGTTCAAGTTGGGGGCAGAGTTCTTCTCCCTGATACTGATGGTAGAAAGATTGAAGTTCCTCTCTGTTCTTTGGATTCTGGTTGTTGGGAAAGAGATTTTCCTGGTCATCCTTCTAAATCATCTTTAAAGCGGAAGCAGAAGGATAATTCCATATCCTCTCATTTTTTATGGGAATATTTGATCCTACTAATAGTTTTAGTTCTTTTCAACCTCAGACTTCTACTCAAGGGTCAACTCTCATCCCTCAGGCTTATTTTTCATTCTTTTCATCATTTTCATCTAAACTGGAAAATATTGAAAACCAAAAAAAAATTCAAAATAGAAAGATCCAAAAATATTTCTTTTCCTTCTTTCTCTGGATCTTTTGTGTCTTCTTTTCCTTGTACCCTTAGGTCTGATCAATCTTCTCTCAGTTCCGGTTCAAATCTCCGTAATTGTTAAAATACAGATGCACTCAGGTAATGTGCATATTATTGTGTGATCCAAATGGGATGCAGAAATGGGCCTCCATGGCCCATTGGACATCATGTGGGCCACGTAGGCTTTTGTGGATGTTATTGGTTTTGGGCATTTGTGCACCAAAACACGTTTCCTAGGTCTATTGGGACACAGGCCTTAACAGGCCTGCCAGGGTGGATGGGCCACCTTACCCAGATGGGCTTATCTGGGCATAACTTGGCCCAAGGTTTATTTTGGACATACTTGGCCAGACAGGCTGGCCCCCCAAAGTATGCATTTTGTGGTCTTTGGGCCTTTGCAGCCCATTGTGGCCGTGGCCCGTGTTAAGGCCTGCTTGGGGCCGCTTGTTTCTCTCTGGGGCCCTTTTTGGGGCCCAACGGCCTGCGCGGGGCTGTTGTATGGGGCAGGGGGCTCTGTTTGGAGTCCCCCCACCCGCTTGTGTGTGGGGCCGCAGCCCTGGTCACATTGCTTGGTTGGTTGCGGCTGCGGGGGGTTGGCGGTGTAGAGACTCCTGTGGGATTATATAAAATAAAAGTAGCAAATAGCTTGCTGGAAGTCCTTGAATGGGAATTTAGTATTAATCCTACTCCTTTAGAGTATTAGTAAATACTAAGAGTGGTTTTGAATTGCCTGCCCTTCTAGTACTATAGTAAGTCTGCACAACAATTTATTTAAATTAATGGCTGGTTTCTTTGAGACTTAAAATAGGTCTCAGATCAGACCTAGATTAGTTATTAAATTTGTTATTGGTAGGGGTTTGTTGAAGAATAGACCAGATGTATTGGATTATTGGTTAATGTTTGATCAGATATATTTGATCTTAACCAAGATCACAATATCAAAGGGTTCAAGGGTTTATCAAAGGGATGGTTCAGGAGAGGACCCAAGGATGGGTTCACCCACAGGGGGCTGGGTAGAGGAAAGGTTGGTAGTTTCTTTTTGTTGTGCTCTCTTTCTTTGTAAGGGTTATTTATTTATTAATGGGTGATGTTTCTTTAATCTGGTGCTGAATATTTAGGTCACAGAAGAACCCTTATTCAAGCACCTGGTGGGTGGTTTAATTGGTTAAAGATGGGTAATAACTTGGTTTCTGATTTCTTGTTTCCTTTATAACTGATTCACTAATAATATTTATCTGGGTAGGTACCACAGATGGATGGGCCAAGAGGGCCTGATGGGTGATGGGATGAGCTGGATTGGGTGATTGGTATGGATGGCATGAGATGGGATGGTTCAGATGGAATGAGGATACAACTGGGATAGGGAAGAGAGGCCCTCCTTAAATAGACAATCTGGTCCTCAGGGGATGCTCAGGGCTGCCCCTGAGGGTGCCCTAGGGCTTCCCCTGTTACAGTGGGATGCAGGTACATGAGACATTTTAGCTGGTTGGAAAAAGACATTGCACAAAACTGAGGGAATTCTGCTGGTTTGACAAAAGACACTGCATGAAACTGAGGCAATTCTGCTGGTTGGAAAAAGCTGGTACAGGGGTTTCATGCATGCACAGCCCTGCATAAATTGCTGTGAAGTGCAGATACACTGTATTCCTGTGCAGTACTAATGGTTGGTCTGGTGCTACTTGATACTTCCTACATGTGTTTCTGTGCATCCACTGGTGGTTTGTTTGGTGCTACTTGCTTCTACCTTCATGTATTTCTTGTGCATTACTGGTGGTCTGTTTTTTGCTGCATGTTCTTGGCTGCCTGCATATATTTCTGGGTAGCCCTGTGGTACTTGTACTGGTGGGTTGCTTGGTATCACATGCTTCTGCCTACATAGATTGCTGTGAGGTGCTGAGTTTTTTTGGTACTGCATGGTTCTGGTTGAGACTGGATTCACTTCCTCCTGCCTATACTGTCCTGTATACTCCTGCATAGTCTTGTGTATGTGTATTTGCTTGCTTGTTTGGATCTGGTTGAGACTGGTTCCACTTCCTCCTTCCTATACTGTCCTGTATAATTCTGCATAGTCTTGTGTATTTGTATTTGCTTGTTTGTTTGGATCTGGTTGAGACTGGTTTCACTTCCTCCTGCCTATACTGTCCTGTATACTCCTGCATAGTCTTGTGTATGTGTATTTGCTTGTAAAGAGAGAATACAAGCTTGAATTGATCACAGAGCTGAGAGCTAAGAACATCAAGATAGAAAGAGATCAGAACAAATCACGAGCAATAGAAAATGGCTTGAGACACGATGAAAAACAGGAAAACAAGACTGCAGGAGTCATTGTTGGAGACAAGAGGGAAAGTAGATCATTTGGTTGACAGGTTCTTGAGGTTGAGGTGAGGTTGAAGTTGAGCAAGCTAGAGCAGCAGGTAGGGTGAGTAGGTGAAGTTTATGCATGTATATTGAGCAGCACGAGAGAGATCTCACCAGGCACAATTTCAGGCAGGTATGAATTGAGAGGAGACTGAAGAATAAGAAGCAAAGAAAATAGAAATGAAAGAAGAAAAGATATGAGGAGCAGCAAGGAGACTGTGGTGGTTGAATGTGGACTTTTTGATGAATTGGTGAGTGAGTTGGTTCAATGGTTTGTGGTTTGGTCGAAATAGGGCGATGAGCTGGTTCATGTTGTTTTTGCCCCAATGAGCCCTGACTGAGAGGGAGGTAAGCCGGTGAAAATTGGGTCCCCGGTTGTGACAGTTCCGGGGGCGGGAGTGTAAGTCGAGTGGCCTTGAGTGAACGTGATTCCTCTGCCGTGAAATCTCAACACGCCCCATGCCTGGAGAGATCAAGAGCTCTGGAGGCCCATCAGAGAGTGAAAACAAAAAAATAAAATAAATAACAAAAAGGAATAAAAAAATAAAAAAATAAAACTAGCGTCATGTTGGCGCCACGGACGAGAAGGACAGCTGGAGTCGTTTTAAGCTTGCCAGATCGGAACTCTTGGTGAGAGCGTCTGCGGGCATATGATCAGACTTGACGAGTTCGACAGAGATGTTTCCAGTCTTGAGCTCCTCCCTCATCCCTTTGGTCTTGAGATCCAGATGACGGGTTTTTGAATTAGATCCAAATTTCTTGAGTTTGTCAATGAGGCCACTGTTATCAGTGTGAAGAGCAATGGGTGAGATGCCGGTTGAGAAAATTTCACACGCCAGAGAACGGATCCAGGTGGATTCGTGAAATGCGTTGACAAGAGCATTGAGCTCGGCATCAGTGGAGCTGTAAGTGATGTTTTTCTGCTTGCCGCTGTTCCACAAAACAACGCATCCATAAACCAAACACAAGTACCCCGTCTGAGATCTTCTAGTGTCAGGATCATCAGCCCATGATGCGTCGGAAAAAGCTGAGGTTAAGGAGTCTGCATCATTTGCCCTCAAACAAAGTTTGATGTCGGAAGTTGCTTTGAGATACTTCCAAGTCTTTTTGAGTTTGTTCCAGTGGTTTATGCCTGGCTTGATGTTGAATCTGGACAGGCTCAATACGGCAAAACTTACATTGGGCCGGGAGTAACAGGCAATGTGATTGAGTAAGCCAATAGCCAATTGGTAGTTCACATTCAGGGCCCTGAATTGTTCATGTTCGTCATCAGTCGCCGTTTTGAGTTGCAAATTGGGAGTGAGAGGAGTTTTTCTGGGCTTTGCGTCTTCCAGACCTAGTTCCTTGAGACCGCGCTCAATATGCTTGGGTTGGCTGAGAAGGATTTCATCTTCTTTCACCTCTATCCGCATGCCCAGAATGGTATCCGGATCCTTCGCTGTTGAGCCGGCGAACCGCTTTAGAAATTTTCTTTTGAAATCCTTGCCGTTGCCAACCAGAACTAAGTCGTCTATGTGGAAAAATATTCAAGATCTGCCGTCTTCAGACAGGTAGAGACACGGATTGGACCCAGATTCTTTAAAACCTACTTCCCCAAACCAAGCTGTCAGGGTCTCATACCAATTCTTGGGAGCCTGTTTGAGGCCGTAAAGTGACTTCCGTAATTTGAGGAATCGGCATTTTCTTTTTGAACCTTTTGGGGTTTGAATGATTACATCCTCATTGATTGGTGAGTGGAGAAAGGCGCTCTTGACGTCGAACTGCCGGATCTTCTGCCTTGATTTTGCTGCATAGAGAAGCAGCATTCTTAAGGTTGACAGTTTACCAGTTGGCGCGAAAGTCTCAGAGTAGTCTAAGCCCTGAACTTGATTGAACCCTTGCACACACAGCCTGGCCTTGTATCTAATCGGGTCGCTGTGGCAGTCTGATTTGATTTTATAGACCCAAGTGTTCTTGAGCGCATTCTTCGGATTGGGTCCATCATATTCTTCCCACACATCGAGATCCTCAATTGATCCCAGTTCAAGGTCCATCGCCTTGATCCATTCTAGATATTCATCGCAGCGAAGGGCGTCCTCGTAAGTCTTGGGCTTGTAGAAATGAAAGAAACCATAACGTTGCGGAGGTTTAATCCTCAACCTATCCCAAAGGATTTGCCCCGCAGAAGTGGAAGTTTGCTCATCCAGTTGACCAGCCTCCTGAGGCTGTATAGGGTTTTCTTGCACTGCACGAACAGGAGAATTCAAGGTTGTATCGTTGGATGACTGACTCGTTGATCCGGTGTCCTCGTCTGAACTCATTGATTTGTTGGACCCGTCTCTATACCCCGTCCACGGTGCAGCGCGATGAGGATGTTCTTTGGGAGTTTGATCTGAAGCTGACGTCGGGTCATTGTTATCCGCTTTGGAATCGATGGAGTCAATGTTGAAGTGTGGTCCGCAAGCCTTGGATGGAGGCATACGTAGGAATCGGACATGCTTAGAAGATATAACAGAACCATTTTTGGTTAGAATTTGGTATGACATGAGAAGCTGATTGAAGCCTACAAGTATGCCTTCTTTTCCTTTTGAATCAAATTTGAGTCCTTTCTGTCTTCTATTGATGAGGTAGATGCAAGGATTTCCGATAGGTTTCAGGAAAGTGGATGGAAGAGCTCGGCCGTGTATCTTCTCCCAAGGATTCACCGTTTTGCCTTTTTGAGGAATGTGATTGATCATCAGGCAACATCCCTTCACAACTTCATGCCACACAAAAGAGGGTAGACGGCCGTCTTTAATGGTCGCTCGAGTTGATTCGATGATGGTTCAATTGGCACGCTTGGCTCGGCCATTGTGTTCCGGATGATACGGTTCTGAGACAATATGAGTGATGTGTCTTTCTTCTAGGAAGGAGGTCAACTTTTTGTTGACAAATTCGGTTCCTCCGTCAGAGCAAACCTCAGATGGATAGACCCCGCAGCGGTGATGTTCTTTTTCAAGTAAACTGATGATAATGTCAGCCGTTTCATCTTTTGAGGCGATAGGGAAGGCGGCCAAGTATCCGCTAGCGTTGTCAACTAAGGACAATATGAACCTATGACTGCACTTGGAAGATGGTCGAATAGGCCCCATGAGATCCAAATGTATTCAATCAAAAGTTTTAGAGGATCTAGTGGAAGTGAGTTTGAAGGACGATTTTGTTATTTTGCTCTTGACGCAATCTACACACTGAAATTTTTGCTTCACTTTGGGCGGAATGTGTTGGATGAGAGAAGCCAGTCTAGAAAGTGAGGCATGTCCATATTTTTGGTGGATCTCAAGTAGGGCTTCTTCTGGCGATGATGAAATAGATGAGAAAAGAGATTTAGTGGAGGAAACCGTTCCATGAGATGGAGTGGGAAGAGTGTACAGATTATCCTTAATTAGTCCGGTCATTACAGTTCTTCCGCCATGTGAGACCAAGAATTTGCTGTCTCTGGAACTAATTGTGCAGCCCTTTCCATTCAAAGCACCAGCGCTTATCAGATTGATAGTCACATCCGGCACGTAGAATTCCTCCCCAAGTTCGAGCGTGAGGTTGTCCCAGTGAAGCCTTGCGGTACCTTTTCCTTTTATTGGTAAACTTGCTCCTTCCTTGCCTGTCCTGATGGGGTCTCCGGAGTATGGTTCCATCTTGACAAAGTAACAGCTATTGTTGATCATATGGACCAATGCTCCACTATCAAGCAGGAACCGTCGGTTTGGATTGCCATGTTCAATCCACAGATTGAGTAGAGCCAAATAGTGCGCAGAGTGAGACTTGGGCTTGCCTTTTGATTCGCTCTTTTTTGCTCTCCATTTTGATTGATTCTCTTTCCACCATTCAGGTGCTACTTCCGGATGAAGATGCCAACATTCTTCGGCTGAGTGATTTTTGTCAAGGCTGGGATGATGGTAACCTTCTACAAATTGCTTTGGGTCAGATTTCTTTATGAAAGTTGAGTTTGAAGCATTCTTTCCTCCAAAAAGAGCTACGTCACCCTTTGACCTTGAATTGGAAATGGAGGATTGGGCCATTGATTTGTTGTTCAGTTGAGTTAGATGATTTAGAACGAACTCAACGGTGAGTTCCTTATCTGAATGCATGATTTGTCTTTTAAAATTGTCCATGGAGTTTGGGAACTTGAAGAGAATGAGGTAGGCTAGGATGTTGTCTGGCAACTGGATTCCAACTTCGGCCATTTTCTTAAGACAAACCTTCACCTTAGTGATGAATTCAACAATATCCTCAGGATTGAATGAGAGATAAAGAAGACTATTGAACACTCTGGCTTGGTTCGATGCCTGAGATGATGCAAATTTATGAATAATGGCCTTCCACAGGAGTTTTGCCGAGTTTCTATTTTTGGCCGTGAAAATATTCTCATGAGCAGTTGAGTCGAGTTTTGAGATGATGAGAATTTTAAGCTCGTTGTTCACGGAAGTTTCCAGTCTGGTGGTCTTGTTGTTCATGGCAGTTGTGCATCCTCTGAAATCAAGAACAGCGTCCATCTTATCTCGCCAGATCCCGTAGTTGTCGTCTCCAAGTAATGGAATTGTTTTGAGAGCAGTCTTAAGCATGGTTTGTTTGAAGATGTCCATGGCGCCCAGTTAGGATCCTCTCTCAGCAGAATATTTGAAGGTTGGTTGAGCTTGATCGAATCTGTCCTTTGGCTTTTAACCATAAAGAGAGAATACGAGCTTGAATTTATCACAGAGCTGAGAGCTAAGAACATCAAGATAGAAAGAGATCAGAACAAATCACAAGCAATAGAAAATGGCTTGAGACACGATGACAAACAGGAAAACAAGACTGCAGGAGTCATTGTTGGAGACGAGAGGGAAAGTAGATCATTTGGTTGACAGGTTCTTCAGGTTGAGGTGAGGTTGAAGTTGAGCAAGCTAGAGCAGCAGGTAGGGTGAATAGGTGAAGTTTATGCATGTATATTGAGCAGCACGAGAGAGATCTCACCAGGCACGATTTCAGGCAGGTATGAATTGAGAGGAGACTGAAGAATAAGAAGCGAAGAAAATAGAAATGAAAGAAGAAAAGATATGAGGAGCAGCAAGGAGACTGTGGTGGTTGAATGTGGACTTTTTGATGAATTGGTGAGTGAGTCGGTTCAATGGTTTGTGGTTTGGTCGAGATAGGGCGATGAGCTGGTTCATGTCGGTTTTGCCCCAATGAGCCCTGACTGAGAGGGAGGTAAGCCAGTGAGAATTGGGTCCCCGGTTGTGACAGTTCCGGGGGCGGGAGTGTAAGTCAAGTGGCCTTGAGTGAACGTGATTCCTCTGCCGTGAAATCTCAACAGCTTGCTTGTTTGGATCTGGTTGAGACTGGTTCCACTTCCTCCTTCCTATACTGTCATGTATAATTCTGCATAGTCTTGTGTATGTGTATTTGCTTGTTTGTTTGGATCTGGTTGAGACTGGTTTCACTTCCTCCTACCTATACTGTCCTGTATACTACTGCATAGCCTTGTGTATGTGTATTTGAATGCATCCTGGGTGAGGTGACAGGAGCTGAACTAGTTGCACTGCCTCCTGTATCTGTATTGCTGTATTCTGGCTAAGGTGACAGGGTTGGTGTATGGTTCTGGTGTTGAGGGTAGGCTGTTACTAGTATGTACTTGAGGGTTTGAAAGGTATGTCTTTATGCCTTCCACAGAGCTGTGACACCTGGTTGGGTATGAGTTTGCCACAGTTGAAGGGTTCTTGGGCTGTATCTTCTAATCCATGAGAGATAGAGGGGTACTTTGGCTGAGTGACTATAGGTTATTTGTCATGTAGAATCCATTTCTGAGGTTGCTTTGAGGGTTGGAGCTGTTTTTACACTAGAAAAGTGAGTCTGATGGCTATAGGACAGGTTTGGTCTACCACAGCGGCCCCTGCCTCCCTCCCTCCCCTTGCTTGGTTGCAAAGGGGAGAGGAGGCTGGCTGGTCCTCAACCAGCCAGGTTGGCCGCAACAAGGCAACCGGCAAGGTGGGCGGGGATTTTATCACCTCTCCACCATATGACCAACCAGGCCAGCCACAACAAGGTGACCAGCAAGGTGGGAGGGGAATTGATTACCCCCCCACCTCACGTGTGTAGCAACCAACAGTTGCAGGGGCCATCTCCCCCCCCCCTTTAGGGAAGGGGAGGTGACCTGGGGCTGGGTGGGCTTGACCATTGCCTAGCCCACCAAAATACTTGTGCTTCCCTGGGGGTATCAACCTCCAGGGCTCCCTGGGGGGGGATTTTACCGCTCCCTAAAGGGATTGAGGAAGAGAGGGGGGGGACATGCATTTCCGCTGGTCACATCCCCCCCTCTGTAAGTTTGACCAGACCCAGGTTGTTTCTGGGTCCACCCTGGCCAATCTGAGGGCCAGGGGCTTGTTGCAGGAGGAAACCAGCTATTTAAGTTGCTAAACAGGGACCAATGAGGTCACAGAGGTAAAACAGGCTGGTTTTAAGGGACAACCAGCCAGGTTATGAACAGAAACAAGGGCTGGTTCAGCCCAGTAAGGGTGGAAACACCAAATTTGAATGGTACAGACTGGTCATAAGGGTTCAGGGACTAATGCCAAGTGGGCTGAGTAAGCCCAAACCTATTAGAAAGGCTTGTAGAGCCTGTAGAGCCCATTTGGGGCGGAATTTTTGCCTTTTTCTTTTCATTACATGAGCTCCACATGGGCACCATATTTTGTATTTAAGGAGCTCTTCTACCTTCTGTTTTCAATTCATTCATTCACCAAATCATTCACATTCACAAGTGTGCCATTGCTTCTGCCTCATATTAAGGATCAATCATAAGACATTATTGTCTCGGAATTTCTTTTTCTTTAAGTGCTGCTCTTTGACTAAGCCTGTGGGAAAATAATTCTCACACATTATCAGTAACATCATCATCATTACTTCCAAGCAGAAAAGACCCTTATACCCTACTCTGGACAAACTGAAAGACCTCAAGTTTTCAAAGAAGATGTCTTATATCCCAGATTCCAGCTCCACCAAGATTGTTTTGAATGGTCAAAACTATAGTTCTTGGCCTATCTTAATGGAAAGTGAGTTGGACAAAATTTGTTGTGGGGATATTATGGATGCAGATGACACTTTGATCATTTCAGAGGTGGAGAAGAATTACTATCATCTTATTCTTAGACATCTGGATGAGAGTCATATTGCATGGGTTGCTGATACTCTCAAAGAGGAACATAAAAGGATGGGGAGTGTTTTATGGAAAACGCTCAAGGCCAAGTATGCTGGTGATTCTGTTCATCAAAAGGGTATTTCTTTCAATAAATTGTTCAAGTTGAAATATGTCAACTGTAAACAATTTGTAGGGGAGGCAAGATCAAGTATTGCTAAGTTCAATTCATCTGGACTGAAAACGGATCCTGAGATTTTTTCACTCTTAATTCTTCAAAAGCTACCAAAAGAATATGAGTCCTTGGTTAGGATTATATCTCAATTGGATCCCCTTCCTGGAGAAGAGGATGTGCTAAGAAGGATTGAAAATGATGATCTTCAATTGAAAATGAAGGAGGGAACAGGAACTTCTCTGGTGGGCAAGACTGAAAAATCTGGGAAGAAGTCAAAGGCCGAAAGGGATTTATCAAAGGTCTTGTGTTATAATTTTCAGAAGAAGGGGTACTATGCAAAGGATTGCAAGGAAGCCAAGAAGAGGAAGAAATCCAAGGAAAGTGAAGAGAAAGACAAAGAGGTAAACCTTGCCATGGAAAATGTTTCTATGGTGGCAGTGGATGCTTCAATGGAACAAGCTGTTGAGGAATAAGTTCCCAACATGAAGGCCAAAATTGATGATGATCAAGAAATGGACTTGATTGATTATGAAGTATGTAATCCTAACCTTGATGATAAGAACTTATCAGTGGCTGATAACTATTCTTTCCTTGTAGGAGGATTGAAGGAGGATGTTCTTGTTTTGATTGATTCTGGTTGAACAGACCACATGTTTTTTGAGCCAAATTTGTTTTCAAATTGTAGAGATTTAGATGGTGTTGTAAATATTTGCCAAAAAGGAAGAACAATTAAGATTAAAGGAATTGGAAAAGTGTTTCTTGCAAATCACTTGGGTTTCAAAATATATTTTGATAAATTTTTCTATGTACCAGATTTGCCTTATAACCTTGTGTCTCTTGGAGTTCTCTGGAAAAAAGGTTTCCAGATTTGTTATCTTAAAGAAGATAAGTTTGTTATTAATTTGAATGGGAGAACTATCCTGATTGGACAAGTTCAGAATAAGTTGCTCTGTGAAAACTTGTTCAAGTTTGAAGCTCTGAGCACTGCTTCTCACAATAGAAGTGGCCATAAGGTAAAGGAAAGCAACTTTGAAAGTTGTACTTTAGATGCCAAGACCAGGAATGTGTTCTCAAAGATTAGAGATAGCACAGAAGTTCCTAGAGAGGAATTTTCCATTGATTTGGCAGGGCCATTTTCACCAGTGTCCCTTGGGGGGGAAAAGTACTTCATCAATTTGGTTGATACAGCAACTAATTATGTTTGGGTGAAACCAATAAGATCAAAGGATCAGACCACAGCAGAGTTTTTAGTAATCTTCAAATTCTGGAAACAGAATGGTTTGATGAGAAAGATCAAGAGGGTTATTCCTGATGGAGGGGGTGAGTTTGTGAGTAAAGATTTTGAGAAAATGTTGAATGATTATGGTATCACTCATATACTTACTACTGCAAGTACTCCACAAAACAATGGAATGGTTGAGAGGATGAATAGGACCCTATTGGAAAAAGTAAGAGCTATCATGGCTCAATCTGGTTTTCCAAAGTTTTTATGGGCTGAGTTGGTGTGCACAGTGTGTCTGTTGCACAATATTGTAAGTTTTAATGTGAAAAGTTGGCATTATATGTTTTGGAAGTTGTACTCCAGAACATGACACCTAAGAAAAATAGGTTTCTTAGTGTGTTATAGTGTCCACCATAATGAAATGGTTGGAAAGTTAGATCTTAGAGCCAGAACAGGGGCACTTGTAGGCTATGATTCAATAAGTAAGTCATACAGGATTTATTGTCCAGGGAAAAGAAAGGTTATCTGTAATAGGGATGTAAAATTTGAAGAAAGTACCTTTCCACTCAAAAGGAGTGAAGATATTTCTGTTCAGGAATAACAGCAGTAAATAGCATTGAAGCCTATTTTGCCAGCAGATGCCGTAGAGAATATCATTAGTGATGATGTTGAGATGGCAGACGTGCCACAGGAGGGTTCAGTACCTGCTTCAGGGGATTCTTTGGAATTGGAACCTGATGAGCCTCCACCTCCAGTTAGAAGGAGTGGAAGGATTAGGATACCTGTTGATAGGTATGGGGAATGGAAGTCCCATTTTGCTTCTGCAGAATATGAAGAAGATACTTTTTGGGAACAATGTATGCTTAATGATATTCTAAAGTTAAGTTCATAAATGGGTAATAGGGTTAACCCAAATAGCTTTGGCCAAGCTATCAATTCTGATGATAGAGCCAATTGGAAGACAGCTATTTTTGAGGAATTTGGTTCTCTGGAAAATAATATTGTGTTTGAAGTGGTTAAGCGGGATTTATTTCCAAAAGGAAAGACCATTGTTGGGTCTTGGTTAGTGTTGAATAAGAAGTTTGATCCTAATGGAGTTTTGAAAAGGTTCAAAGCTAGATGCATTACACAAGGCTTCAAACAGAAAGAGGGTATTGATTATAAAGAAACTTTTTTGCCAACTGGAAGGCTGTCCACCTTCAGTTACATAATTGCTTTGGCAGTGGAGTTGGGTGAAGAAATCAGACAGGCTGATTTTGGGACTGCATACTTGAATGCAAAACTTGGAGAAGAGGAGACTTTTTATATGTCAATTCCTGATGGTTTCAAGGAATGGCTTGTAGAGACCAAGCCAGAAACTATGAAGAAAATCTGTGTGAGAAGTTTCCTCTCAGCGGATAATGGGGAATATGTGCTCAAGATGTTTAGATACCTGTATGGATTGAACCAAGCAGCTAGGTCATGGTATAACACCATGAGTAAGAGACTGATAGAGATTGGTTTCAGGAAAAGTGAGGCCAACCCTTGTCTCTTTGTGAGGAAGGATGCAATTGTTTTTGTATGGGTTGATGAAATTATCATTATTGGGAATTGTAAAGAGAAAGTCATGGATGCACTAAAAAAGGAGTTCAAGATAAAAGATCTTGGCCTGGCGCAACAGGTGCTGGGAATGAAAGTTAGTAAGAGCAATAATTGGATCAAGTTGGATCAAAACCATTATGTGTTAGCTATACTTAAGCTGTATGGCTTAGGGGATGAAAAGGAGTTTGGTACTCCAATGCAGTCTAACATTTGGTTAGAAAAGTCTACAGATGAAGAGCATCTGGAGTTTGTCCAATCTGGGAACAATCATAGGTCAGATATAAGATTTCTAAATTATTTGGGGCAGTGTACAAGGCCAGATATTGCTTATGCCATTGGCATCTTGTCACAACACTTAGAGAAACCAAGCATGAGTCATTGGTCTGCGTTTAAGAGAGGTATGAGGTATCTTAAAGGAACAAGCAGTCTGGGGCTGCGGTTTTCAAAGTCAGCAAATTTTTATTTGGTTGGTTATTCTGATGCAATTTGGGCAGATGGTAACAGTAAGGAATCAACAAGTGGTTTTGTTTTCTTTTTAGGAAAGAATCTAGTTTCATGGATGTCTGAGAAGGTGTCAGAAATAAGTCTTTCATCAACAGAAGCATAGTACAGAGCATGCCTGTCAGCCTCAAAGGAGGCAAAGTGTTTGAGAAAGGTCTTGGAGGATACTCATAAACCACAAGGGTTTGTGTTGTTTTATTCTGATAATCAGAGTGCCATTGCATTGGCAGAAAACCCCAAGTGTACCTTTCAAGAACAAAAAATATTGATGTTCATTATAACTACAAATGTTCATTATAACTATATAGGTGATGCAGTGAACTGCAGAGAGATAGTGTTACGGTACATGCCCACTGGAGAAATGATTGCCAATATCTTAAATAAGGCGTTAGATAGAAACAAACATCAAGGTTTTGTGTCTAGTATGCATATGGCATCCCTTTTGTATTAAGGGGGTGTGTTAAAATACAGATGCACTCAGGTAATGTGCATATTATTGTGTAATCCAAATGTAATGCACAAATGGTCCTCCATGGAATGTTGGACATCACGTGGGCCACGTGGGCCTATCTGGATGTTATTGGTTTTGGGAATTTGTTCACCAAAACACGTTTTCTAGGTCTATTGGGACACAGGCCTTAAAAGGCCCGCCAGGGTGGATGGGCCACCTTAGCCAGACAGGCTTATCTGGGAATAACTTGGCCCAAGGTTTATTTTGGACATACTTGGCCAGACGGGCTGGCCCGCCAAAGTCTGCATTTTGTGGTCTTTGGGCCTTGGCAGCCCATTTCGGCCCGCTTGGGGCCGCTTTTTTCTCTCTGGGGCCAGTTTTGGGGCCCAATGACCCATTTGGCGCAGGGGGGCTCCGTTTAGAGTCCCCCCACCCACTTGTGTGCAAGGCTGCAGCCCTGGTTGCGGCCCCTTCCTCCCTCCCTCCCCTTGCCTGGCCGCAAAGGGGAGAGGAGGCTGGCTGGTCCTCAACCAGCCAGGCCAGCCGCAATAAGGCAACCAGCAAGGTGGGTGGGGATTTGATCACCCCCCCCACCATATGACCAACCAGGCTGGCTGCAACAAGGCAACTGGCAAAGTGGGAGGGAATTTGATCACCCCCCCCCCACTTCACGTGTGTAGCAACCAACAGTTGCATGGGCCATCTCCGCCCCCCCCCCAAGGGGGAGGTGACCTGGGGCTGGGTGGGCTTGACGGCCGCCCAGCCCACCAAACTACTTGTGTTGCCCTGGGGGTATCAACCTCCAGGGCTCCCTGGGGGGGGGATTTTACCGCTCCTTCCCGGGATTGAGGAAGATAGGGGGGGAAACACATGTCCGCTGGTCACACCCCCCCCCCTGTAAGTTTGACCAGACCCAGGTTGTTTCTGGGTCCACCCTGGCCAATCTGAGGGCCAGGGGGCTGGTTGCACAAGGCAGACAGCTATGTAAGTTGGTAAACAGGGACCAATGAGGTCAGAGGTAAAACAGGCTGGTTTTAAGGGATAACCAGCCAGGTTATGAACAAAAACAAGGGCTGGTTCAGCCCAGTAAGGGTGGAAACACCAAATTTGACTGGTAAAGACTGGTCATAAGGGTTCAGGGACTAATGCCAAGTGGGCTGAGTAAGCCCAAACCAATTAGCAAGGCTTGTAGAGCCTGTAGAGCCCATTTGGGGCGGAATTTTTGCCTTTTGCTTGTCATTACATGAGCTCCACATGAACACCATATTTTGTATTTAAGGAGCTCTTCTCCCTGCTGTTTTCCATCCATTCATTCACCAATTCATTCACAATCACAAGTGTGCCATTGCCTCTGCCTCTTATTAAGGATCAATCATAAGACATTATTTTCTCAGCATTTCTTTTGCTTTAAGTACTTCTCTTTGAATAAGCTTGTGGGAAAATAATTCTCACAGTAATGAGTCAAAACTAGATCCTTATCTCAATCCTATTCTTGGTGGTTTTGGTATGGAGGAATATGGGCTTCAGTGGAGGAAATTTGGGGTACAAGTAAGTCCTCCAAATTGTGCACTGCCAGGGAAACCTTCTACCATCATCTTTGAAACCCTACCTTGTGCCACACATGTGAGCAACCTATTATCTCCTGGTTCTCCTTCATGGGAAAGGCACCCTTTGAGGATATTGCAGAACATTGGACGTGGAAAATGTTGGAACTTGGACTCAGTTTTTGTAATAAAGTCTCACTGGTCAACTCTTTGAGGAAACAAGAACTTCTCTTGTTTGCTACCAAGTATAAGCCAGTTTGCAAGAAGGTCAAACCAGTCAACCAGCCTATGCCTCTCAACCTCAATTCTCCTCTTACGTGTCCTCCCTTATCTTGTGATCCTTACTGTGGCCTTCCTCAATCTCTTACTGGTCCCTTTGTGCCCAATGGTTGGGTCACTGAAGAACAGCTGAAGGTGTTCAAATTTGGTCCAGATGGATGGCTTCTTCCTGATCAGTTAAATTTGATCAAAAATGTCTGATCTCTAAGGGAAAAATCTATTTCTTTCTGTGAAGAAGAGAGAGGTCTCTTGAAAGAATCCTATGGTCTCCCTTATATCATCCCTGTAGTTGAACATGATCCTTGGCAAAAGAAGAAGATCCCTATCCCTGCTGCTAAAGTTGACAAATCTATCAAATTGGTCTGTGAACAAGTTTGTAATGGTCTATATGAGCAGTCAACCTCTAGTTATTCCAGCCCTGTCTTCTGTGTCCTCAAGATTAATGGTAAACTTAGAATAGTTCATGATCTCCAACCTCTCAATAAATTTACTATTAAAGACTCTGGTATTCCTCCTGCTACTGAAGAATTTGTTGAATCTTTCTCTGGGACAGCTTTCTATGGTCTAGGGGATATTATAGGTGGCTATGAAAAAAATCCTTAAATCCTATTTCTCTCCCTCTCACTACCTTTGATACTCCTCTTGATTGATTTCAACTTACTTGATTGCCTCAAGGTGCCACTAATTTGGTTGCAGTCTATCAGGCTCAGATGATGTGGATCCTCCAGGATTAAATCCCTGATCATGCTGGTATTTTTATTGAAAATGGCGGAATTAAAGGTCCAGTTTCTGGCTTTGATGATGAGCTCTTACCTTGGCATTCAGGAATTTGTTATTTTAACTGGGAATATGCTACTACTTTCTAAAGGATTCTTTTTTGAATTGAGGAATCTGGCCTGACTCTCTCTGGTTCCAAACTGGCTTCTTGTGTCCCTGCTCTGGAAATTGTTTGTCATGTGGTCTGCAAGGAAGGAATAAGGATGGCACCAGCCAAAGTCAACAAGATCATCTCTTGGCCTACCCCAATCAATCCCACTTAAGTTAGGGGCTTCCTAGGTGTTGTCACTTATTTTAGAATCTTTATCCCATCTTTATCCAAAATATGTGCACCCTTACGTTGTCTAACCAGGAAAGATGCTGAATGGATCTGGACCCAAGAATGTGAAAATTCTTTTCAGTTGCTCAAAATGATGGTTGGAAAAGACATAGTCTTGAAAAAGATTGCTTATGGGCCTGGGGCTGGCAAGATCAAGCTGGCTATTGATTCTAGTTATCAATCTGTTGGGGCTGTTCTTACTCAGGAAAATGAATATGGTTGGGACCATCCTGGTCTTTATGAATCTTTTCTATTTTCAGATGTAGATTCTAGGTACTCTAAGCCCAAATTGGAACTTTGTGGTGTGGCTCAAATGATGAAGAAACTTCAAACCGCTCTCTGGGGCCAACATTTCAAACTAGAAGTTGATGCTCAATCCATCATTGAAATGATCAATTCTCCCAGCCTTCCCAATGCTCCTATAACTTGTTGGGTGGCCTTTATCCAGATTTTTTCCTTTGGTATTGTTCACAGGCCTGGGAAATCTTTCACTATGCCTTATAGTTTATCTTGGCAACCTCTTGGAGACAATGAATCTGATGTTGGAACTGATTTTGATGAAGAAGAACCTTTAATCTAGCCTGTCTTCTCTTTCTCTTCTCAAGATTATTCTGGCTTTCAACAAGGTTTCTGGCTTAAACTAGAGAATTAACTTTTAACTCTTCAAAAACCTCCTGATCTCACTGCTAAATAATTTTGATCCCTTAAAAGAAAGTCCCCTAGTTTCTTTGTCCAAGGCTCTAGCCTTATGAAAAGAGTAAATACTTGTGCTCTTATTTTTTTTACTATCCCTTCTAAACAAGATTTTATCCTTGAAATTCTCCATGAAGGTCTTGGTCATTGTGGTTAAAAAAAAACTTATTGACAATTATACAAAAAATTCTGGTGGCCATCTCTGAAGAAATCCATCTCTCAGTGGTGCAAAAGTTGTGAAGTTTGTCAAAAACTTGATCTCAGGCGTCCGGCTGAAATTTGTTATCCTACTGGGGATTGCACTGTCTTGGGAAGGATTGCTATGGATGTGGTTCATATTAAGGCAGGTGGTGCTAAGTTCCTCATTGCGGCTAGAGATGATTTTTCTGGATGGGTTGAAGCAAAATTTCTTAAGAATCTTAGCTTGGAATCAGTGGAAGCTTTCCTCTACAAGACCTGGACAATGCTTTATGTCCTGGCTTGATCTTACGCTACTGATGGTGGCTCAAAATTTGGTGGCAAACTTGCCAAAATGATCCAATCTCTTCCTGGAAAACATAGAGTTACTACTCCTCATTATCCTGAAGGTTGAGGCATGGTGGAACAAGACCATGCTCCTTTGAAGGCTTCACTTGTTAAGCTTGCTGGTGAAAGTGGCAAGAATTGTTGCAAATTCTTTCCTCTTTTTCTCTTCTCTGATTGAATCTCAACCAAAAAGACTACTGTCTACTCACCTTATGAAATAATCTTTGGCCAAAGAGACGTTCTTCCTTTGGATCTGGACATGGAATCTTTCTTGGGTATCCCTTGGGACAAGGTGTCCTCAACTACTGATCTATTAGTTGCTAGATCCAAGCAACTGGAGCAAAGTGAAGATGTTTGTGGTGAAGCTTATCATGAAATGATGGAGTCCAGCGCAAAATTAGTTCAGTGTTAGGAGGAAAAGCACTCCAATCAAACCACGGACTCCCTGAACCCTGGTGATCTAGTTTTAGCTTATAATTGATCTTTGGAGACCCAGTGGGACAAGCTTTTCTAAAATTGTTGGAATGGTCCTTATTGGGTGGTTTGCCAAGTTAGAGGTGGATCTTATGTTTTGGAGGATCTGAATGGTACTCAACTTGCCACAAGGCTCTCTGCTGATCAAGTCAAGAAGTTTCATTGTTGAGGAGTCAACTTATCTCAGTAGTAAGTCTTCCCAATTGTGCACCACCAGGGTTATTTCCTGCGTTTTTGTTATAAACTCTACTTTATTCAACATAGGTGAGCATCTGGGAAGCCTTCTGTGTTTTATCTCTGCCGCTTTTAGGGCTCTTTTGGATTGATCAAGATATT
The DNA here is from genome assembly GCA_025617555.3 of Puccinia polysora. Lineage (NCBI taxonomy): Eukaryota > Fungi > Basidiomycota > Pucciniomycetes > Pucciniales > Pucciniaceae > Puccinia > Puccinia polysora. Next base: position 2,485,010 of record CM062627.1, on the reverse strand, counting down.
TTCAAACTCTTCAATCCTTCCAAAGATCAAGAAATGGCCAATCTTCTGTTCAATTCCCTTGAATTTCTCCTTCTCTTTATATCTTCAAGTTCAAGATGCAGACTAGGGACAGTCTGCAAGTTGGGGAGAGATGTGTTGACCAATCTGGGACACCTCATGGATTATGGAAATTTTGCAAATTTTTTTACATCCCCTTATCAATCAATACATCTTTAAAAAAAATTATCTCTTGTAAATAGTCTACAGGCCTCTTGCCTATAAAAGGAGGGGCTCTCCCCTGCCTTTTTGGGGGCATCCATCTAATATAGGAATCAGTAATCTAATCATTCTGGAGGGCTTCTTTCTCTTCATCCGCAAATTTTGTGCTGGGTATATCTTTTGATTGCCCCTTGATCCTTTGAGCCTCCATACTCAATATTTGATCCATCCATCTGTGACCCTGATCCTTATCACCAACCATAGCCTTGCTGGTTGAAGAGAATTCTGTCTTCTGGAATTCTTGAGTGTGTTATACCACTCTTGTTCCCATTTTCTGACCATACTGGTCTGATCCTTCCCTGATCATCTTTCTGGATCCAGTCAAATTTGACTGAGAGGTTTCTTTAAGCTTGAAACCTGGAGTGTTAGACCTCCCTTTATTATTTAAAGTTGAATTCTGCCAAGCTACTCTTGATTTCCTTGAGAAGTGCTGGGTTATTCTTGTTCAAATCTGTTATTGCTTTGCTTCTAGAGCTTCAAAAACAAATTTCTTTTGTTTTTTTCAGCCACCCACAGTTATCTGGTACCCATCAAGCGCTTGATTGCGGAGATTTTGGCAGGATCATTGAGAACCTGGAGGTTGTTTGGGATTGAGTTGATCTTTCCTAATCTTCTGTCAACAACCAGAGTTATTAGCTTGTGGGCATTGTTACTTACAACTGCCTTGTTCCATTGAACTCAGAAAAAAACTTTGACTTATTTTGTTCAAGTCTTTTCCTGCACCATCTTGCCTCAGATAGTGCTGTTTCCATTGCTACCAACTATTTCCAAACTCATTCCTTACATTGATTACTTATTTATAAGTTCCTGGATCTTGATCCCAGTTACATTTAAATATTATTGTAACTCTTAGGAGGGCAGCCTAAACAGGTACCTTTTCCTCCACAGAACGGCCTGTGGCTTAGCACTGTTTGGAGTCTTAAACCGCATCAATCAGTTTAGATGTCAAACTCCTCCTCATTCTATGTCAATATCAAACATTACCTATCCTTATTTATTCTATTGTAGAAAAAATGAAAGTGCACTTCCTCCACCTCCTCAACCAAATGTTTATATTACTCCTCAAAATCCCAACATCCCTATTTCTGTTGAAAGTCACCCTCATTGTTCTTACATCAATGAGGATCTCAATGTTGCTTTGGGCCATTTGGATCTGAATCAAAATCAAATTAATGAACATGCTGAGCAAATAAACTATGAAAATAACCATTTTTCCTCACAATCTGTATCACTTTGGAATTGGAGAATGCCTGGCAGGCCAACCACAAGAGAATGTTCTTCAAGGTGATCCCATGGAGCTCACAACATTGGGGAACCATCCAATCATGGTGGAAACTGAAGATAAAATTCAACAAGTACAGATTAGCCACCCTGTTGCCTGGGGGTGGATGGAACCAACTCTTTTTGAAACATACACTCTACAACCCACCAGGTCATGCCAACATTGCCATGAAATCCTTTCCCAAAATTAGAAAAGCTCCCTGTGCTGTAGCCATGGAAAGGTGTTAGTAAAGCAGCAAAGACCACCACTTGAGTTGCTCCTTATGTTCAAGATTGCTACAAGGGATGATCACTCCCATGAGCATCAACTGCTCTCCAATGTCAGATTGATAAACCACAATTTTGCCTGAACATCAATTATTCTTGACCAAAATACTTGCAATTCCCTCAATTTCCAAAAAATTTTAATATACAATTTTAGGTTAAATGGAACTATTCATCATAAAATTGGTAGTTTAAATCCCATTTTTGGAAATCTCCCATCATTCCTCCAATTGTATATATATGAAAGGAAAAATGACTTGCACAATTGGCACAGATGGGGCTCACATGTGTCACAGGATTTCTTTCCCAGGATTCAATAGATTTTAAAGAAAAAGAATGGTTTGCTAAACATTTTTCAAATAGTTTCTCCTGAGGTTGGTCCAAATCAATCCATCAGGCTTGCTGGTCCATCTTCACAAAATATGGATCAAAGAGTTCACAACCTACAAATAGGAGACCAAATAGCTGCAATATGCATAGAATGTATGGGTTTTACTATTTTTTTGGTTTCAGATCATGAAATTTAACTTTTTCTAATTGATTTGAATTGCAAACAGGTAATGATCCTGCTCAATTGACCCATAGGGATGTTTTGATCAGGCACTCAGATGGCTCCCTCAGCAGAATTAGTTAACTGTGCAAATTATATTACCCTCTGCACTATGTTCTTTTTCATCCTCATGGTGAACATGTTTGGTTTCCAGAATTGAAAGATGAACCAGGAAAGAATAGGTTCACTTCAATGAATTATTACTCAAATCATCTGGCATTTCTCAATTCTGATTACTCCCTTTTGCACTGGGGTGGTCAACTTTTCCAACACTGTTTTGTTGAACAATACATAAAAATTGAGACAGAAAGATTATCCTATATTTGACATCATCAAAATAATCTAACATTTGAGCAGTTCTATGGTTTTATGGATTCAATAACCCATGGGGTTGAGTTGGGTCAGGGAACAGGTAAGTTGGTTTCTCTGCAATTTTTTTTGTGAGATTTATGTCTATATTCTACCAATACTTATGCATCTATAAATATAAAAAGATTTAAAAACTTCCAAAACCTCAGCCAGTGTTGATCTGCTTGGGTTTCTATTCATTTTCCAATTTCCTTCTGCACCTCTTGCATTGAAACTGGGAAAATTTAACACTGCACCAGGAAAACCCCATACTGCACCGGGTAAATGCCATGCCTCCCCCAATTTGGGGGCAATTATACACTAGTAAATTGATATTTTGTTATTCTTATGTTGTTGTTTTATCCTTCCTCAATCATTTATAGGTGGCCCAAGGGAAATGAAGGCTTGATATCAAAATTCTATGGCTATGGTTCAGCATATGGGAAAGCCTGATCTTTTTATAACATTCACATGTAACCCAGAGTGGCCAGAAATTCTAAATAATCTTTTTCCAGGTCAAACAGTACAGGACAGGCCAGATATTTTACCATGTGTTTTCAACTCAAAATTGAAAAGGATTTGTGATAAAATATTCAAGGATGGAGTCTTTTGAACCACGATGGGACGCACTCATGTCATAGAATTCCAGAAGAGAGGCCTTCCACATGCTTGCATCCAGGTGATCCTGCATCATGACCACAAGCCAAGAGCAGCTGGAAAAATTGACATGATTGTTTGTGCAGGGATTCCTAATTCAAGCACTCAGCCTCATCTTTTTCAAAAATTCAAGAGAAACATGATACATGGACCATGTGGTATTTTGAACCTTGAATAACCTTGCATTTATAATGGTACATGCAAGAAGAGGTACCCCAAAGCCTTCTTCCCTGAAACTATCATGGGTGAGAATTCCTATCCTGTCAATCAAAGATGCCAAGATGTATTTAAAATATCTCTCTTCCACAACCAAAGAAGTTCTCTTATTGATGATTCCTTTTTTGTCCATTAAAATTCATATTTCTTGTCAAAGTATCAATGCTACATCAATTTAGAAGTATTTGCAGGTATCTCAGCTTTCAAATATATTTACAAATATATCTATTAGGGCCATGACCGTGTTACTGTAAAGGTTGGCCAAAACTTGGATGAAATAAATTTTTTTAGAGATTAAAGATGGGTTGCTTCACCTGAGGAATTCGGGAGAATTTTTTCCTTTAAAATTTCTGCTATCTCACGTGCTGTCATACAACTGGAAATTCATCTTCCTGACCAAAAAGGTGTGTTTTTTGAACCTGATGAAGCCCTGGATGAAGTGGTTCAAATATCAAACCATTCTAAAACTATGCTTACAGAATATTTCAAAATAAATCAAATTGAAACTTTGGCAAGGACCATCAAATATTCCAATTTTTCACAACATTTCACATGGAATCCCCAGAAAAAAGATTGGAGGCCAAGACAGAGAGGTTTTAAAATTGGAAGGATTTAAACTGTTTATCCTGCTGATGCTGAGAGGTGGTATCTCAGATTGTTGTTGAATAATTGTGTTGTTGCAACTTCTTTCAATCACCTAAAGCAGGTAAATGGAATGTCTTATACATCTTTCAGAGAGGCTGCCTTGGAAAAGGGTCTACTTGAGGATGATAATCATTTTAAAACAAAAATGGAAGAAGCTGCAGAATCTCTTGGACCTGCTGAGCTAAGGAAGTTTTTTAGAATGCTTTTAGCACTTTTTCAACCTTCAAACCCACAAAACCTATGGAATTTTTCTTTCAATTTGATGGTTGATGATTCAATTTGTTCTGGAATCACAGATCAAAGAGTTCTCACCAATGAAATATTAAAACCGTAACCCCTATTGTATTTCAAAATTGTGGAACAAGTGTTGAAGAAGCTTTTCCTGAGCTTCCAATAATTGATGAATCAGTGGAGGAACCAAGGAAAAACAGGAACTGGATCCTTGAGGAAGAAAAAAAATTCTTTAATAAATGAATCAGACTTGCAAAACATTTCTCTTCTTAATCATAAGCAGAAGCAAATATTTGATCAGACAATGCATGCATGCAATTACTCTCACCCCTCTTGCTTATTTATTGATGTAACTGGTGGATCTGAAAAAACCTTCCTATATAAATGCTTTCTGGCCTCTATCAGATCATCTGGAAGAATAGCTGGGGCATGTGCTGTTAGTGGAATAGCTTCCATGACTTTACCAAATGAAAGAACAGCTCATCTCACCTTTGGAATTCCCTTGAGGTTACATCACTCCTCTGCATCAAGAGTATAAAAGAACTCTCAAAAGGGTGAAGCTCTCAAAAATTCTTCTTTGATAATCTGGGATGAAGCAACTATGAGCCATAGACATGCTCTGGAGTTGGTTGAAAGGCTACCTCAAGACCTCATGGATTCTAACCTACCTTTGGGAGGAAAAGGGATGGTTTTTGGTGGTGAATTTAGGCAAATTTTACCTGTGGTTCAAAAAGGTACATGTCCCCAAATTTTTTATGCAAGTTTGGTGAACTCTTTCTGCTGGAGACATTTCCAGGTTTTACACCTTACTTCAAATATGCGTGCTGCAGGGGATCCTGATTGCCAGGATTTCTTACTCAATGTTGGAGATGGTTAGAATAATATACAGGGTTTAAACAAAATGTTTCTTCCTCATAACATGGTCATTCATGGTCATAGTTATTATTCATGGTCATAGTTAAGATGAAGCTTTGGGTGGATTAATCAGAATTTTTTTCCCAAACTTGTGCCATATCTAACTTGAAGATGGTTATTTCATGGACTGTGTTATTTTATTTTGCAAAAATAAAGCATTTTACAACATAAATAAATTTCTATTGGATTCTCTCCCTGGGAATGAAGAAAACTAAACTATGAAGACTTATTACAGCAATTAATCTGTTGAAGATGATAATCAAAATCTATACCAACAAGAGTTCCCCAACACATTCTTTCTTCCCAACTTTCCTTCTCATACCTTAAATCCAAATGTGGGTGCCCCTATAATTATTTTGAGAAAAAGGGACTGTAAAATTGGTCTTTTCAATGGAAATTTCTTGATTGTTTTCAGATTGGCAAGGAATTTTATAGTTTCCAAGATTGCAACTGGTGATTCAATAGGAAGGCTGGTTTCCATCCCCTGTATCCACTTGCTTACTGACCCTGATGAAAATGGCCTCCCTTTCAAGCTGATTTGCAAACAGTTTCCAGTAAATTTGGCTTTCTCATTGAAAATAAACAAATCTCAAAGTCAGACAATTTCCAATGTTGGTCTATATCTGCAAGATATAGTGTTCAGCCATGGTCAGTTATATGTAGCATTGTCAAGGAGCAGGCCATCTGCTGAACAAAGGTAGAGGTCACACACAGAGCTGACAACCAAATTTCATTTGAAACCAATAAAATTGTTTACAATGAGTTTTTGAATGCTATACATCCCAGAAACTGATTAATTTGAAATTTATATTTTGTTTGAGTTACTCCTACATCAAGAAATTGCCATGTGTTTTTAGTGTGATGCTGATGTTATTGAAAATTGAAAACAACATGTATTTTTTGAATTAATCATGATTTAATTTAGAAATTAAAAATTGTCTTCCAATCAGTACCCCAATATTATATCAGTCCCCAAATTAAATCCCAGAAACTGATGTGTTTGAAATGTATATTTTGTTTTACTTACTCCTTAAATCAATATTAGGGCATATCAGAGTTAGCAGACCCGCCATTAGAAACCCTTTTTTTTTACCAAACCCGCTGTAAGACTCCAAACAGTGCTAGGCCGTGGCAGTTCTGTGGAAGGGAAAGGTGCTGTTTAGGCTGGCCTCCTGAGTGTTACAAAAATATTTAAATGTAACCCAGATCAAGGTCCAGAACCTCGTAAATGAGGAATCAAGGAGTTGAGGATAAAGATGACAATGGTTTGGTAGCAATGGAACAGCACTATCTGAGACAAGATTATCCAGGGAAAAACTTGAACAAAAGAAGTTAAAGTCTGCTTAGAGTTCAAGGAACAAAAGCTGTTGTATGTAAACAACGCCCACAAGCTAATAACTCTGGTCCTCAGCAGAAGATTGGGGATGATCAACTCAAACCCAAGAAACCTCCAGGTTCTCAATGAACCTGCCCAACTCTCCGCAATCAAGCGCTTGAAGGGTACCAGATAACTGAGGGTGGTTGTACAAGACAAAGCACAATGTTTAAGAAGCTCCAAAGCAAACAGTAACTGATTTGAAGCAAGGATAACCTCAACACTTCTCAAGGGACTCAAGAATAGGCTGGCAGAATGCAACTCCAAAGAAAATGAAGGGAGGTATAACACTCCAGGTCTTAAGCTTAATGAGATCTCTTCAATCAATCGTGATTGGCTCCAGAAAGGTGATCAGGGATCAGGACCAGTATGGTCAGAGAAAGGGATCAAGGAGTGGTATAACACACTCAAAAATTCCAACAGACAGAATTTTTCTTCAACCAGCAAGGCTATTGGTTGGTGATAAGGATCAGGCCACAGAGGGGCAAAGACTCAGGGTCAAAATGGATCAGGGGAAATCAGAGATATACCCAGGATAAGGATCAGGATTCAATTTATTGATAATGGGGGGACACAAGCACACACTCCCATGGATGAATTTCTATGATGATCTGATATGATGATGATATGATGATATAAAAAGCAGGGGAGAGCCCCTCCTTTTATAGACCAGAGGCCTGTAGACTATTTACAGGAGAGATTTACAAATAGAGCGGAATTTTTTTTTTTTTTAAGGATCAGTGTCATGAGAAAACAAAATAAACAAAAAGAAACAAACAAGCACTTGGAGAAAGAAAAACCAAAGAGGGATGGCCTCGGGCATCCTGATGGGCCCGGGCAACTGCCAAGGCCGCGGATGACTGCCGGCAGGTGTCCGACGGCCATGGGCAACTGCCAAGACCCGCGCGGGCAACGGACAAGCCGCGGGGGAGACCGGCAAGCTAGAGGTGGAAAGGGGATTGATGGATGGCCATTTGAGATGGTGATGGCGGGAGAGGTAGACGGTGAGCTAAGAGGCGGATGACAGATTTGAACGCGTAGGAGTCAATGTCGGATTGACAAATGGTAGATTGGACCTCTGGTGGTGGATGGTAACTGTTGTGGGTCCCCGCAAGCTGAGGGAGATCCTGGGCAATGGCTGGCAGTGGTGTTGATGGTGTTGGTGGTGGTGATCAAATAATCAATAGCGGTCAATGAATGCTAGGATGAGGTTGATGACTTGAGGGGAAGGAACTGGAGGCAGAGTAATGATGACTCAATGATTGAGTATTCTTGCTTTGCCATGGGGTCATCATCATCATCATCATTTGATGATGACCACCACCATCACCGCTTGTACCATTTGATGAGGGGCCGGGTGTGTTGTTATAGAAACTCAAACCAATGACTCCTTGGGACTTGGATCCAATCTCTTGCTCTTCAAAGTTCATCAACTCGGCCAAGAATCCAATATTGGGACAAATCCCAGTCCTTTGTTTGGAGAAGTGAGCGTAAGACTTGCGCAGGCTCCAGCAATAGCGATGAATCAGATAGGCTAGTACAATGGTAGGCAAAGTTTTTTTTTTTTTTTTGATAATGATACCTATGAATGATGATAAGGAAAAAATTAAAATCTCCGCACTGGCCAGGGTGTCCAGGATGGGGCACCACATCTCTCCCCAACTTACATACTGTCCCTAGTCTGCTCCCAAGTTTGATGCCATAAAAAGAGAAAGGAAAGAAAGATGATTGAAACCAAGGAATGGCCATTTTGATCTTGAGAGTGAAAAAGAATATGTCGATTCATCCAAAGGAAAATCCTAGAAGTGGCTGAGATAAAATGAAGAAGGCGTCCCAGGTGCTCACATGCGTGGCATGAAGTAGAGTTTCACAACAAAACGCAGCAGATGACCCTGATGGTGCACAATTGGGTGGACTTACTTCTGGAACAGGTTGCCTACACGTGAATGAAATTTCTTGACCTGATCAGCAGAGAACCTTCTGGCCATCTGAGTACCATCCAGTTCCTCCAAAACATATGATCCACCTCTAACTTGACGGACCACTTGGTAAGGACCATTCCAGCGGTTAGAGAAAAGTTTTCCCCACTGAGTTTCCAAGGAACAATTATAAGCCAATACCAGATCACCAGGGTTTAAAGGGTCCCTGATTCAATCTAGGTGTTTATCTTCCCAATACTGAACTGATTTTGCTCTTGATTCCATCATCTTCTGATAAGCTTTGTTACAAATATCTTCACTCCGCTCCAGTTGCTTTGATCTGGCAACTAATAGGTCAGTAGTTGAGGAAACTTGTTCCCAAGAGATGCCCAAGAAAGACTCCATTTCAAGATCAAGAGGAAGAACAGCCCTCTGACCAAAGATGATTTCATAAGGAGAGTAACCAGTGGTTTGCTTGGTGGAAATTTGATCAGAGAAGAGGACCAAGGGGAGAAACTTCCGACAATTCTTGCCACTTTCACCAGCCAATTTAACCAGAGCAGCCTTCAAGGGCGCATGGCCTCTTTCCACCATGCCTTGTCCTTCAGGATAATAGGGAGTAGTAACTCTATGTTGTCCAGGGAGCAATTGGATCATTTCAGCAAGTTTTCCACCAAATTCCAAGCCACCATCCGTAGAATAAGATTGAGCCAAGCCATAATGCATTGTCCAAGTCTCATAAAGGAAAGCTGCTACTGATTCAGAGCTGAGGTTCTTAAGAAACTTTGCTTCAACCCATCCAGAAAAATTATCTCTAGCCATAATGAGGTTCTTAGCTCCACCAGCCTTAATGTGAACCACATCCATAGCAATCCTCCCAAAGACAGTGGACTCTCCAGTGGGGTAACTAATTTCGGCCAGGAGCCTAAGAGCATGTTTCTGGCACACTTCACAACTCCTGCACCATAGAGCAACGGATTTCTTCAGGGATGGCCACCAAAATCATTCGGATATTTGTTGATAAGTTTTGGTTTCCCCACGATGACCAAGGCCTTCATGTAGACTTTCCAGGATTGAATCTTGCTTAGAAGGGATATTGACCACAACAAGTGCACAAGGAGTTTCTCTTTTCATAAGCCTAGAACCTTGGACAAAGAAGTTGGAGGACTTCCTTTTAAGGGACCAAAATTCTTTGGCAGAGAGATCAGGGGGTCTTTGGAGAGTTGAAAGGTACTGCTCTAACTTAAGCCAGAAAACTTGCTGGAAACCATAGTAATTTTGGGAGGAGAAGGCAAAGACAGGGCGGACCAAGGGTTCTTCCTCATTGAAATCCATTCCAACATCTGATTCATCATCTCCAATAGGTCTCCTAGATAAACCATCAGGCATAGTAAAAGATTTCCCAGGCCTGTGAAAAATATCAAAAGAGAACGACCGGATGAAAGCCACCCAACAAGTCATTGGAGCATTTGGAAGGCTGGGGGCGTTGATCATTTCAATAATGCATTGTGCATCAACTTGTAACCCAAAGTGTTGTCACCAAAGGACAGTCTGAAGCTTTTTCAACATTGGGGCCACACCATACAGTTCCAGTTTTGGCTGGGAGTACCTGGATTCCACATCTGAGAAAAGAAGAGATTCATACAGAGCAGGAAAATCCAAACCATTATCATCTTCCTGGGTAATGACATCCCCAACAGATTGATAACTAGATTCCACTGCCAGCTTGATCTTGCCCGCTCCAGGTCCATAAGTGATCTTTTTCAAAACAATGTCTTTCCCAACAATTTTTTTGAGCAACTGAAATGATTGTTTGCAGTATTGGGTCCAAATCCATTCAGCATCCTTCCTGGTTAAGCGACGCAAGGGAACACAGATTTTGGATAGTGAGGGAATGAAGATCCTGAAATAAGTTACAACACCTAGGAAACCTCTAACTTCCGTCGGATTTATTGGAGTAGGCCAGGTAATGATTTTGTTGACTTTAGAGGGTGCCATCCTTCTTCCTTCCTTGCAGACTATATGACCAACAATTTCCAAGGCAGGGACACAGGTGGCAAGTTTCGATCCAGAGACAGTAAGGCCAGATTCCTCGATTCAAAAAAAAATTCTTTCCAAGATAGTAGCATACTCCCAGATAAATTGTTGGATTCCTGAGTGCCAAGGTAAGAGCTTATTATCATAGTCAGAAACTGGACCTTTAATCCCACCATCATCCATAAAGATACCCGCATGATCCGGGATTTTGTCCTGGAGGATCCACATCATCTGAGTCTGATAGACTGCAACCAAGTTGGTGGCACCTTGAGGCAATTGAGTCAGTTGAAATTGACCAAGGGTAGTATTGAAAGTAGTAAGAAGCCAAGAAACAGGATGCAGGGATTGTTCGTCATAGCCACCCATAATGTCACCTAGCCCATAGCAAGCTCTCCCAGAGAAGGATTCATCAAATTCTTCAGTGGCAGGAGGCACGCCAGAGTCTTTAATAGTAACTTTATTAAGAGGTTTGAGATCATGAACTACTCTAAGTTTACCATTACTCTTTAGAAAACAGAAAACAGGACTGGAATAGCTAGAAGTCAATTTTTTGTATAAACCGGTTCGGACTCATTTGCGGACCAACTTGATAAATTTGTCAACTTTAGCAGCAGGAATCAGGATCTTTTTCTTTTGCCAAGGTTCATGTTCAACTACAGGGATGATTTAAGGGAGACCATAGGATTCTTTCAAGAGACCTCTCTCTTCTTCACAGAATGCAATAGATTTTTCCCTTAGATACAAGATATTTTTGATCAAATTTAACTCATCAGGAAGAAGCCATCCATCTGGACCAAAGTTGACCACATTCAGACGTTCTTCAGTGACCCAACCAGAGGGAATAAATGGACCAGTGAGGGATTGGGATAGACCACAGTAAGGATTGAGGGATAGAGGAGGACGCATAAGAGGAGGATTGAGGTTGAGAGGCATTGGTTGGTTGACTGGCTGGACCTTCTTTGCAACTGGTTTGTACTTGGTGGCAAAGGAGAGGAATCCTTTCTTTCTCCACGCATTGACCAGTGAGACTTGACTCCAAAAACTGAGGCCATATTTCAACATCTTCCATGTTTGATGTTCTGCTGCGTCTTTGAAAGTTGCCTTCTCCATAAAAGAGGATCCAAAAGATGACACATTGCTCACATGTGTGGCACAGGGTAGAGTTTCAAAAACAACAGTAGTAGAAGCCCTTGGTGGTGCACAATTGGGAGGACTTACTTCTACCTCAAATTGCCTCCACCTAAGACCATACTCCTTCATACCAAAGCCACCAAGAAAAGAATTGAGATCAAGATCTAGTTTATACTCATTGCGGAGATTCAAAATGGGAATAGAGGATGATTGATCAGGCTGAAAAGAAAAAGGAAAAGAAGATACAACAGATCCAGACAGAGAAGAAATATTTTTGGATTTTTTGGATTTTTCATGTGTTTGATTTTTGATCTTATTTGGATGAGAAGGAAATGATGAGGAAAAAGAAAGATATGCCTCTGAGATGGAAGTTGGTCCATGAGTTGAATTCTGAGGCTGAGAAGAACTACAACTATCAGTAGGGCCAACTATTCAGCTAAAAAATGAGGATGAGAGGAATGAGAGTTTTCTTTCTGCTTTCCTTTCAGGACAGATTTGGGAGGATGACCAGGGAAGTCTCTTTCCCAAAGACCAGAATCCAGAGTACAAAGAGGAACCTCAATCTTTCTGCCATCAGCATCAGGGAGGAGAATTCTCTCCCCAACTTGATCATAAAACATCAGGGTAGCACCAAAGTCCATTAAGAAAGGCCTTCCCAAGATCATGGGACCATCCAGACAAGTGATCCAGAAGTGACAGGTTCCAACAATATTTTGACCAATTCCAACAGGGATATCCTCAGAAATACCAACCAGCTCACAGGACTGATTCCCAATTCCATAAACCGCAGAGTTGAAACGGACCCTTGGGCTAAGTTTAAGCTTGCAGGCCATGGAGTCCAAAATCAAGTTGAGCTGAGAACCCAAATCCACAAGGAGAGAAACCGTTTTAGTTGAATCACCAAGATAACATGGAAGAAAACCAAGAGGACAGGAATACAGGTTGGTATCTGAAGAGGGATCTGTTCCACCAGAATCCTCTATCAGAGTACCAGAGGAGACCTTTAATTCGGCCGGACCAATCTCCACACGTCAACAAGAAACTCATTTCTTCATCCCTTCAGCCACAGATGGAGAGATCAACAGCAGTTCAGCCACAGATGGATCAGGGATTTTAAGATCAAAAATTTTCTTTAATACTCCTTCCACAGCATTAGGGTAGTCCTTGGAGATGCCCCTCTCAAATCAAACTTTGGGCTGCGTGGAGGGAGGAAGATCAGGTGAAATAGGTGATGGAAGAGGATCTGAGGGTTGGACAGGTTGAAGAGGGGGAAGATCAGAGTTTTCCTGGAACCTTTCCATAAGTGGTTCCCTTTCTACTTCCATTTCTTCCACATCAGAGGAGGGAGGCTCAGGTGAAGATCAACATTTAACGGGTTTTCGCAGAATTGAGGATGGAACAGGAGGAGACTTATGAGTTTTTGGTTCCTCATGGCGTTTCCTAGCTGGATCAGATTGATAGGTGCCAGGGAAGCTGGAAGAAGTGATAGCTGGAGGATACCAAGGTTGCAGAGTTCCACAGGATGATCAAAAATCCACAGAGACCAAGGATGCCTTCTTAGGAGTTGGTGGTTGGTATGAGGCCACCACATGATGGATTGGTCAAGACAAATCAAAAGGGATCAAAGCACCATTAGGAAGGAAAAAATTATTTCCCTTCTGCTCTACTAACTTCTCCTCCTTGTCCTTCTGGAGTTCAGGGCATCTACCAGTACCATGGCCTTCCCTATGGAAATAATAACAGACTATAGTAGATTTAGGAACAGAATTAGCAGGTTTAGGAGTGGCTAAAGAGGATATTTTCTGATCTATTTTATTCTCAAATGCCTGAAGTAATTTAGTGATCTCATCTATAGTAGGTGTCTCCCGGTGGGTCTGAGGATTGGGTTTAGGTCTGCGATTGGCTTCCATCTTATTCATAATTTCATTAGATGCTTGAAAAGAGGGGGCAAGGACTGGTCCAGTGATTTTAGGTTTTTCAAAGGTGAGAGCTGTTTGACCTTTCATCACTTTATCCACAGTATTCCTAAGATCCATGAGAGCAGGGAGCTTGAACCAATTGTCTCTTTGGATCCAGATTTCACCAATTCATCCTTAATTCTTTCCTGCACTCCTGAAGAGAAAGACTGAAAAAATTGCACTCAAATTTTGTCCAAAGTATCAATGTGATTGTTCCAGATAAGATAGGACTGGATAGGGTCTTAAGATTCTCTGAAAGTCTGATAGTCAGAGGCTGAGGAGATACCACCATTGGAGATCCATTGAGAAACCAGGGCATCCAAGTCTTGCAAAGTAAATCTGGCTACATCTATTTTTCCCCAATAGGCCACCATAGCCTCATTCAGGAGCCTCCAGTTGTGAGTTTCAAATCCCTCAAACAATTCAATAACCTCCGTAACTTTGTCAGAAGAGATAAAAAATTTTAACTGATAAGCCATATCATATTCACTGGCACCATCCACCTCCGCAGACATCTCATAGGAGTCCAGGAATCGTTTGACATTGGTCCCATTGAAGCCTAAATTTTTGTTCTGAGGTTTGATTTTGACCATCTTGGCCCAAACAGATAAAGAGGATCCAGCAGATTCCATGTTGAAGGGTTCCTAAGAGATCCAAACAACCAGAGTTCCAAGGTGGCTCACAAATGTGGCAAGAGTAGAGTTTCACAAAGCAACAAGGATCTTGCCCAGATGGTGCACAATTTGGAGGACTTACTTCTGGACCAAGTTGCCTCCCCGGATCAGATCTGAAAAAAGAACAAAAAAAAAAGAAAGAAAAGAAAAAAAATCGGATTGGATTTCGGAGTTGATTCTTCAAGTTGGGACTGTAAATCCCAAGGTTGCTGGTTTGATCCCGGCCCGGGGGACCAAATGTAAGACTCCAAACGGTGCTAGGCCGTGGCAGTTCTGTGGAGGGGAAAGGTGCTGTTTAGGCTACCCTCCTGAGTGTTACAAAAATATTTAAATGTAACCAAGATCAAGGTCCAGAACCTGGTAAATGAGGAATCAAGGATTTGAGGATAAAGATGACAATGGTTTGGTAGCAATGGAACAGCACTATTTGAGACAAGATTATCCAGGGAAAAACTTGAACAAAAGAAGTTAAAGTCTGCTTAGAGTTCAAGGAACAAAAGCTGTTGTATGTAAACAACGCCCACAAGCTAATAACTCTGGTCCTCAGCAGAAGATTGGGGATGATCAACTCAAACCCAAGAAACCTCCAGGTTCTCAACGAACCTGCCCAACTCTCCGCAATCAAGCGCTTGAAGGGTACCAGATAACTGAGGGTGGCTGTACAAGACAAAGCACAATGTTTAAGAAGCTCCAAAGCAAACAGTAACTGATTTGAAGCAAGGATAACCTCAACACTTCTCAAGGGACTCAAGAATAGGCTGGCAGAATGCAACTCCAAAGAAAATGAAGGGAGGTATAACACTCCAGGTCTTAAGCTTAATGAGATCTCTTCAACCAATCGTGATTGGCTCCAGAAAGGTGATCAGGGATCAGGACCAGTATGGTCAGAGAAAGGGATCAAGGAGTGGTATAACACACTCAAAAATTCCAACAGACATAATTTTTCTTCAACCAGCAAGGCTATTGGTTGGTTATAAGGATCAGGCCACAGAGGGGCAAAGACTCAGGGTCAAAATGGATCAGGGGGCAATCAGAGATATACCCAGGATAAGAATCAGGATTCAATTTATTGATAATGGGGGGACACAAGCACACACTCCCATGGATGAATTTCTATGATGATCTGATATGATGATGATATGATGATATAAAAAGCAGGGGAGAGCCCCTCCTTTTATAGACCAGAGGCCTGTAGACTATTTACAGGAGAGATTTACAAATAGAGCGGAATTTTTTTTTTTTTTTTTAAGGATCAGTGTCATGAGAAAACAAAAGAAAAAAAAAGAAACAAACAAGCACTTTGAGAAAAAAAAACCAAAGAGGGACGCCCGCGGGCATCCTGATGGGCCCGGGCAACTGCAAAGGCTGCAGATGACCGCCAGCAGGTGTCCAACGGCCACGGGCAACTGCTAAGACCCGCGCGGGCAACGGACAAGCCGCGCGGGAGACCGGCAAGCTAGAGGTGGAAAGGGGATCAATGGACGGCCATTTGAGATGGTGATGGCGGGAGAGGTAGACAGTGAGCTAAGAGGCGGATGACAGATTTGAACAAGTAGGAGTCAATGTTGGATTGACAGATGTTAGATCGGACCTCCGGTGGTGGATGGTAACTGTTGTGGGTCCCCGCAAGCTGAGGGAGATCCTGGGCAATGGCTGGCAGTGGTGTTGATGGTGTTGGTGGTGGTGATTGAATAATCAATAGCGGTAGATGACTGCTAGGATGAGGTTGATGACTTGAGGGGAAGGAACTGGAGGCAGAGTAATGATGACTCAATGATTGAGTATTCTTGCTTTGCTGTGGGGTCATCATCATCATCATCATTTGATGATGACCACCACCACCACCGCTCGTACCATTCGATGAGGGCCCAGGTGTGTTGTTATAGAAACTCAAACCAATGACTCCTTGGGACTTGGATCCAATCTCTTGCTCATCAAAGTTCATCAACTCGGCCAAGAATCCAATATTGGGAAAAATCCCAGTCCTTTGTTTGGAGACGTGAGCGTAAGACTTGCGCAGGCTCCAGCAATAGCAATGAATCAGATAGGCTAGAACAATGGTAGGCAAAGTTTTTTTTTTTTGATAATGATACCTATGAATGATGATAAGGAAAAAATTAAAATCTCCGCACTGGCCAAGGTGTCCAGGATGGGGCACCACACTGCCATTTTTAATGGCGGGCTTTTGAAATACAAATACCCTCTAACTGATGTATTTCAAAATGGCAGGTTTCATGAAAATGGCGGATTTCAAACATCAAACCCGCCATTAAACCCCTTATTTATGCATCATCATCCATCCACCACCCATCACATCTAAAACACCCATCCACATCAGCAAATCCATACCGGTCCCACCTCCATCACATCACACACATCTCATCTCCATTGCTTCACATCTCAATTGCTTCAGATCTCTATTGCTTCACATCTCTATTGCTTCGCATCTCTATTGCTTAAAATCTCTATTGCTTCACATCTCCATCTTCACACAAATCCCCATAATCATCTCATCACCCCACATCAAATCACCATCTTTCTCAACATTTCCCATCAAACGTCTCAGCAGAAAGTTGAAAATGCGAAAAATATGACTGAAATTTTGTTAGTATTTGACTGCCATTCAGACTCTGATTCAGACTCCAATTTGGAATCAACTTGGTTTGCTTTTAATGCTATATTACAGAAGCAATACATGGTTCCAAGAAGACAAACTCTCCACAACCCTATGTATGAAAGGCAAAAGATTCATATCCTCCCCAACCTAAGCTTCCAGCAACTGTTCCAAACTCTATTGCCTTCTTTCATAAAACTTTTGGAGATGATTGAAGACCACCAAATCTTCCAGAACAATTATTGGAATCCTCAACGCAATCTAGCTATCCAACTTGTTGTTGCTCTTTGTAGATTGGGATCAAATGGAAATGGAGCAGCAATTCATCAATTAGAAAATCTATTCCCAGTTGAATAGGGAACCATTGACTCATATACCAAAAGAGACATGGTTGCTATCCTATCTTTCCGTTTCTCAGTCCTTTCTTGGCCAACAAAAGAAGAATGCAAGGAGATATCTCAAGTAATGGAAACCACAGGATTTCCTGGTTGCATTGGTTTTGTTGATGGAACCACCATCCCCTTGATTCAAAAACCCAAGCTAGATGGCAACCACTATTTTTATTGGAAAAAAAGGCAATTGATTCATATCTTTTTCAATCACTTTGATAACACTGTTGATCACACACTGACTAAATATGTTTTGTCTGTTTGTTTAGATACTCCGTGGAACTACAACTTGTTTGTGATAACAAAAAGAAGTTCATATCCCTCCATGCTGGCCTTCCAGGTCATTGTCATGATTCATACGTGTTCAATTGGATGTGGATTTCCCAACAACCAGAGAACTACTTTTACCACAATCAATACCTTCTGGCCAATTCAGCTTATGCTAGTGGGAAATATGTGGTTCCAGCATACCAGAATGTTTTTTTCCAACAATAAAGGAAAACCCATTTTCAACTATCATCTTGCCCAATCACAAGTTTGGATTAAGCATGCCATAGGAGTCCTGAAAGGAAGATGGGCCAGCTTAAGGGAAATTCAAAACCAGCTTCAAAACCCCAAAGAAATGAAGTTCTTCATAAACTGGATTATCACTTGTGTAATCCTTCACAATCTTTTGGCTGACATCAAAGATGAATGGGATGAAATATTTGAAGATGATATTCCTGATCCTCCTCAAGTCATCCCCATCTCATCTTCTACCTCATCTTTGGCAATGAGAGAGAGGATTCTACCCCTCACACTTTCTCACTTTGATGTGTAGCATTTGGTTTTTAAATAGGTGAAATATCTTTTTTTTTAGTTGTTCAACCAAGCATCCAAGGCTGACTTGAATTTTTTTTTTTTTTTTTTTTTTTTTTGGTGGACTTAGACAAAAACCAAACCAAAACTTCCAAACCACCCACCTCACCCCACCAAACCACCAGTCCACTCTCCTCCTCACCCACCACCGGTCCACTCTCCACCTCACCCCCCCCCCTGGTAAGCTCCTGCCGCTTGTCCTCATCCTCCTCCCCTCCCCCCCCCACCTCCACCTCACCAACACACCTTGTAAGCTTCCCCCCCTCCTCCTCATTGTCCCCATCATCCAATACTGACATCCACCCCCCTCCATCCCCCTTCAGCCCCCCCCACCTCACCTCCTGGGTTTATTCCCCAGGTAAGCTCTCCCCCTCCTGCTCATCACCCTTTCCCCATCCCCCTCTCCCCCTCTCCCTTACTCCCCACTAATGCCCCCCCTCTCCCCCCCCCCCCCACCACCCTTGCTTTGGTTGGCCCCACCACCCTTGCTTGGCAGCCCACCCCCCCACCTCCCTCCGCCTGCCCCACCACCCTTGCTTGGCGGCCCACCCCCCCCTCCCCCACTGCCCTTGCCGCCCTTGCTTGCAATCCCCCCACCTCCCTTGGCCAGACCCCCCACCTCCCTCCGCCGGCCCAGCCCCCCCACCGCCCTTGCTTGCCAACCCCCCCTCCCTTGGCCAGACCCCCCCACCTCCCTCCGCCGGCCCGGCCCCCCCACCGCCCTTGGCCCCCCCACTGGGCCCCCCCACTGCCCTTGGCCCCCCCACTGCACTTGCCGCCCTTGCCCAGACCCCCCACCTCCCTCCACCAGCCCGGCCCTCCCACCGCCCTTGGCCCTTCCCAGCCCCCCTCAGCCAGCCCCTTGGGGGCTCCCTCTGCCCGCCCAGCCCCCCCACCTCCCTCTGCCGGCCTGCCCCCCCCCCCCCCCTCAACCACCAAAGGCTGCCCCCCCCTCCTTCTGTTGCTTGGCCCAAACCAAGCCCAACCCAAAGGGCCAGCCCAATTCCCTCACTCCCCAAATTTTTTTTTTTTTGGGGGGGGGGCGCTGATACCTTTTTTTTGGGGGGGGGCTGATACCCTTTTTTTTTTTTTTTGGGTACAGTTTTTTTTTTTTTTTTTTTTTGGTGATCCCATTTCTGGTGAACTTGGGATCAATTCCAGGTTTGGTTTCATTTTCTTTGATCCAATCTTGTTTCACCAATGATGCCCATTTGACTGACGGTTTTTTTTTTGTTTTTTTTTTTTCAATCCCTCAACCACTATTGGTGAATGTCTGATTCTTCTCCCACCCCCTCAAAATGTTACACAAACATCCAAATCTATTCTTTTTCCTCACCCCAATCTAAGTATAGGATTGGGAGGGAACAAGATGGAAGGAGATGGCTTGAAAAACATACAGAGAGGTGAGAAGAGTAGGGCTGCTTGCCAAAAGAGGAATCAAATTAGAGATTCCAAAATAGCTTTGGAGGTTTCTGAGGAGGGTATTAATGAAAAGGTGGTCTGGTTGGCTTGGAAACCGCATCCTTTGGATCTGTACCCTTCAATTGTTGCGGAAAAGAAAAAGAATAGTTGAAAACCAAACCAGGAAGAGTTTGAGAAAGCAAAACAAACAATCAAATGGTTCCATTTCTTCCACCGTGGAAAATTAATTGTCCTTGATCAATCTGACCATCAACCCCTGGTTTCAATAATTGAATTTGTCCCATTGGGAAAAATTTCTGATCAAGACAAGAAGGACATCAAATTTGTGACAACTTTCCTTCACCAGTCAAAAAAATTTGTCAACCTGGTTGGTCCTTCAATATCTTGGGGTGGAAAAATGTGGGCAGTTGGATGGCAAAAATCAATGCACCCTTCAGAGTTATTTGGACTTTATGTGAAGAAATCATCCATTAGATCTTCTCCTTAAGAGTATGCATTCTTCAACCTTAAGGCCAACAAAGTATCCCAAATCCTAGGACAAATGTTTTTCAATTTGGCAAAACTTTCCTTTGAAGCAAACTGTGATTCCATGAAGGACAACAACATCCCCTCTTTCTCTTTGTTGGAATTTTTTTCCAAGCCTACACCTTTTGATTGCTGCCCACACATCACTTTCACCTCCGATTCTTTTTACAACTCTCCTCATATTGACAAAGGCAACATCTCTGGCTACTCTTTTTTACTTGTGGTTCCAACCAAGAAATCAAATGGTTGACTTATTGAAAATACCAACTTATATCAAGTATTGGATGGCCAATTTTTTTTTCCTGAACTTGGCTTTGGAAAGGATTTCAAGCAAAAAGGTATAGTCAAAATGGTTTGGGCAGCTGATAAGTACAAGCACTGTACCTTTCTTGTTGTGGACACAGCAACCCATACCAGAATGGTAATGTCACTTCAAATTAATAAAAAAAACTAAAAACACTTGTAGGGACTTGAATAATGGCCAAATTTACTCTAGAAAAAAATATAAATCAAAACAAAAAAAATTTGTATGTTGTTGGGGTTAAGAATACTCTCAAACATTGTATTCAAACATGATTTTTTTGTTTTTCCTTCACCCATGCAAATATGTTTACAAGCCCAGAATTTGAGTTATCTGCTGTATTTCATCTACTGTTCTACTGCTACCAATGCAAGCCAAGGCTACTGATACCTCATCCTTTTTTTTGGTTACAAGTCATTCCATCTCCTTTTCCAGTTTTGCTTTCTGTTGATCCTCCTCCTTTTCCTCTTTTTGAAATTCTAGCTCAGCCTGTTTCAAATTCCACTCAGCATCCCATTTTTGTTGATGAGCCAAACTCTTGGCTTTCTGCTTTTGAACATCCATGGCCAGTTGATGATCCCACTTTTGCTTTTCAAACTCAATTTTTTTGGATTTGATCTGTGATTTGACTGTTTTTTGCAGGGGAAAAGCAATGAGCATGATTTTGAAAGCAAGTCCAACCAATGGACTTACATGAATCTTGCTTCTCCATGATTTCTTCAAAGCCTGAAAAACTGGAAGTGTTTCTCCTCTTTTGATGACTTTTGGGGTTGATATTGATGGAATTGGAGGCCTTTTTCCTACCCTTGGCAGAGGATGTTTGAGTCTGAAAGTTGTCACTAGTGTTGAAGGCAAAGTGGGAGGCCCCATTGGCTTGAGTTTTGGCCATTCTGGAATGGATGATCCTGTTTTTTTAAAATCTAAATCAGTCAGGATTAAACAGACAGAAGAGAAAAGAGCTTGGTTCCTTACTTGAACCAATTTTGAGGGTAATGGAGACTGAGGATTATCTTGTTCTGCATCAGTAAGGTTGACAAGATCTGCTAACCCAGGAAGAGAGCAATCCAAAGAAGGAGGGGAGGGGTCCAAGGTATGGTATGACTCCTAATTCAACGCAGAATTAGACTTGATTGGAGCTGATTGGGTTTGAATATCCTCCTTGGCATTGGATGGGGGCCACTCATAGGTTTCTTTGGGATCACCATTGCTAAGCTGAGCATCCCCAGCCAAGTCCTCAGTGTCAACTCAATCGGATTGTTGGGCATCAAAAGCAGCTTGGGGGTGATTTTGGCCTTCTTTCCAAAGATTTCATCCATTTGAATATAAAAAGGACAAATGGAGTCCAACTTATCAACCACCAAGTTGATTCCCTTTGCTTTGTCAGAGTTGGTGATACCAAAGCCAGTGGAGATTGACATGAAGTGGGCCTTTTTGTACTTGGCTTGAGAATTCTTGAATTTCTCCCTCATCTTTTTGGATGACAGATCCAGCCTAACTTTTGTTTTTTCCTTGAGTTCATTGGCCATCAGGAGATAACCATTGACCTTAGAGGATGGAGGTTGGCCAACACGTGTTTCATTGTCCAATCCAAAGCAGGCATCATAGTTGGAGGGAATATTGATCCAGTTGACCAGGATGATGTGATCAGCTCTCTTGAGCTGACTTGAGCCCTTGGAAGCTGATGGGGGAGGATTGTTTGAGCTCTTGAAAGCTGATGGGGGAGGATTGTTTGTTGTGGAGTTCCTTGGCAATTTTTGCTTTGGTGTGTTGGACTTTTGTGTTGACTTGCGGGGGGGTTTGCTGAGGGGCCATTTGGAAAGAGTAAGGGTGATAAGGTGATGAGAGGGATGAAGTGACAAGCAAGATAAAGTGATGAGAGATATGAAGTGATGAGAGTGATAAAGTGACAAGAGCAATAAAACAATGATTGGATTCTTTGGATGAGGTTGGAGGTACAAGTTCTTGTTGGAGGTAGAGTGCTGAGAGTGATGAAGCAATGAGACTGATGAAGTGATGAGAGCAATGAAGCAATGAGAGCAATGAAGAAATGAGAGCAATGAAGTGATGAGAGTGATGAAGCAATGAGAGTGATCAAGTGGTGAGTGATCAAGTGATGAGGGTGATAAATTGATGAGAGTGATGATGAGAGTGATAAAGTGATGAGAGTGGTGAATCTTTTTATGATGAGGCTAGAGGTAAAAAAAAATTGTGATGAGGTTGGAGGTAGAAGGAGGTGGGAAGCCAGGGGTGGATGACATGGACAGGTGGTGGAAGCCTTTAAATACTTTATTTAAAAAAAACCGCTTATTTCCAGGTAACTCTGACATGTCTGATGTGAAATAAGTGGGTTTTTTTTATTTTTAATGGCAGGTTTGAAATGGCGGATTTGGTTTGAAACCTGCCATTAAAAAATGGTGGGTTTGCTTAACTCTGATACGCCCTAATAGCTTAAACATGATTTAATGGAAAATTCAAATTTGTTTTTATTTTTCAGATTTTTCCAATCAACCCACATTCCATCCTAATTATTAAATTCCAATCAGTCCCCAAATTCAGGGGCGATACTCTAGTAAAAAAAAAAAAAAAAAAAAAGATGTGGAGTCGATCGAGTCAAAGTGTTTCCGATAGCCGCGGGGACAGGCAAGCTGTCGTCGGAAACCTTGTGAAACTCATCTCGACCGCGCACGTCGGTGGTTTTGCGCCGCCCTGTCCCATCCCTTTCGCAGGTCCGGTTGCTCTGCTGATTGAGGGAGGTCAAGAGCTCCGAGGAGAAATCCTGAAGGAGAAGACTCAACTCAGCAATTATCAAGACCAATCTCGTTCTCAAGAAGATCGATAACATCATCATCACCATCATCTAACCAGTCAACATCCTTCATCCAATCGAATCGAAACATCTATCGATAACAGGACCACGACCATCGATCGATCTATCGATCGACCCAGTTCCAAGCGAAAATAGAATTAACCCAAGACTAGTAGAATTCATTCAAAGCCATCAAAATCAAACCTCGAGCGAATGAATCTCGTCTGACACAGGGAACATCCAAAAGCAGCCTAGTAGATCATGAAAAAGAACTGACGAGTCAAACGAAATTTCATCAAACCTACTTGGGATCTCTACCTACTCAAACCAAGTCGAGGCTCAAAATTATATTAGTCCAACCACGGCAACAATCGGGAAAACTTAGACTCAAACGAACATGTGGCTGTGAGTAGGACAGAAGATCAGAGCTTGATTCGATTCCCTTCTCCTTGGTCGAGATGATCGTTATCATCACCTTACTCACACGAACTTATTTATAAAATATTCGTACCGATCTCTGCTCAAGAACCGACACTCAAAAGATAGGTGTCGGAATCACCTCGGCTGGGGTCATGTTCCTAATGTTAGGTAGCATGTTATTCTTCGATGGCCCACTCTTGGCACTGGGAAACGTACGTATCCGTCACGTCCACCTTTCACTCCATCCATCAACCAGAACTTTTTTTTTTTGATCCTCATGTCCTGTCATCCCATCGGCTCACTAACCAAACTTGGATCTTATCAACACCCTCTCGATCTCAGATCCTCTTTTTGACCGGCATCACGTTCGTCATCGGTCCTCAGAAAACTTATTACTTTTTTGCTCGGAGGAACAAAGTGAGAGGTACGATCTGTTTCTTGGGTGGTATTCTCCTGTAAGTACTCCAGTTTTGTCCGAGTAGCCATAATCTGATAAATTCGATTCTTTCCCTCAAACCAGGGTATTTCTAAAATATCCTTTTTTTGGTATCCTGATCGAAATGTTTGGTAAACGATTTTTTTTTTCTTTGTTTTTTTTATTTATTCTCGAACTCCCCTTGAAAGCTACAACTGGAAATGACTGATGTGTACTGCTCTCTACTCTTTTTTTTTTGCTCTCCACAGGATTTCTCAATTTGTTTGGGTGAGATCCGCGGAAAACAGCTTATGATGATTATCATTATTCAATCTCTAGATGCTTGAGTCATTGCGGAAGTATTGGTTAAAATCGTCTGATTTGCCTCTTTCTCTTCTTTCCCTGATGATAAAACGACACGCACTGGCGTGGTTAAACTGATCGTCCATGGTTCAGTGATTTTTTCCCAGTGATCCTATCGTTCCTGAGACAGATGCCAGTGATAGGAAGTTTTCTAAGTTTGCCCTACGTTCGAGGTGTAAGCGCCACTCTGACGTCTCACCTTTTGCTGACAAGCGCGATTGGCGCAATGCCTTAACTTTTTCTAGCTTGATCAACATGAGAATGGTACTGATCAAATTCTGTCGTACACCTTTAACTAATAGCTCACAGACAGATTGGCTGGTGTCCGACAAAGTCCAGTGTGAAGTTCGTGAAACGTGTTGATTGGTACTCTTGACTTCACCCCGACTCCATCGCTGTTTTCAGCTAATCTAAATGTTAAAAAATCGTGAGCTAAAGAAACCATCATACCATCCAAGATCGAAGTGATCCTGCCGCGTCTTCTATGTACTTCACCCGCTCCCATTAACACATTTTTTGATTACCTTCCTTTCTCCTTTGAATTTCTCATCAGCACTTTTCATACAAAAAGAAACATGATAGTTTCGACACTTTTCATTCTTCCGATTCATTTAAGCCTCCTTTGCCTTGTGTTTGCTCTCTTTGCCAGTCTAACGTAATAAGTTCCGTGTTATCTTCGCATAGAGTATGATGAAGACCATCTATTCAGTCAATGTTGTTTTCTAACTCATATCAGTTTCTCGGTTCCTCTAATCCCCACCCCCTCATCATTTCCGGCAGCCGAGATTCTGCCCATGATTTAGCCCGTTCGTTGCTTTTGGATGATTACCCCCTTTTCTTGCGATCCTGTTCTTGTTTTCTACCTCAACGCAGCGTTCATAACTTCAGTTGGCCCTGCGAATTTGGAAAAGCTCTCGGGGTTTTCTTTTCGAAACAAAAAAAAATCAAAAAGAAAAAGCTCTTTTTTTCACTTGCATAACTAAATGTAATGAAGTGATTTGGCTTCTTTTCAAGCCTCCTTGCCTGTGTCTTCTTCTCTCCCTCTCGGCGCGATTGCTCTCGTTGGTAGTGATCAACTTTGATCCTGGGGATCACAGGTTGCTGTCTCTTGAGTCATGAAAGACTGACTTATGTACCTAATTTTCCCCACGACGGGAATTCAGATTGCGCGTGGCTCTGTATGCAAGCCTAACGTTCTACGAGTTCTCAGAAAGATGCGGTATTAACTTTTAGCCAGGATTGCTTGCCGGATCGGGAGAAAGATCACCCACTCCTTGAGAGGTGATTCGTTTAGTATAGGGAAGAACGTTAGACCATCACTTAAGGACTTGGCCTCATCACCCCATCAAGTACTTTAACGTACTAGTCCGTACAGATAAAGAACAGTCTATCTTTATAACAAGTGAAGCTTATCATTGTCTGAACTATGCTTGAAGTATAGCTTGAGTATTGATCGGTCACGATGGAGTATCATTCATGATAGGGATTACTTTTGTTACAGATGAATAGGTCAGGAACGACTACTAGAGGAATTCTAAGCAGATCAACGTTTATCTTCCTTCGCACACGCTTAACCCCGTTTGCGACGAGTCAGCTCGATCGATCGATCGATTTTTCTCTTCTCTTTTCTTTTTTTTATTCGAGGAAATTTTTGGGATGTGCTTACATAGCTCAAACAGATTAAGATGTATGAGAGCCCATGCTACTTGCGATCGTTATCCTTCGTTCATCGCCCCCGGCTTTCCTCTCAAGCTTGGGTTCTTGGACATCATGTGTGCTTGGTTCGGGGAGATGCGATTGAGTCGTAGCCAAAGTAGGTACTGTATGTACATATGAATCTATGGTATGTATGCACATACATATCACATTCAACAAGCTGAGGGCTGCCAATATCCGCGAGACAAGGGACTCGGGAACAACCTAGCCAGGGCCTCAAGACGCAGCATAAGAAAAAAAAAATTAAAATTAAAAATTATTTAAATATGTAAAAGAAATCAGAATGGTTCCCCAAGACAAGAAATCGTTGAAGTGTGACTAGCAGGCAGGCAGGCAGGCAGTCTGGCAATATACATATGTACTTGCATACTTACCTAGAAACTAACTTGAAGCGATCGGTATCACTCAACAAGGATGCTTAGTCTCAACGCGTCACTGGTGGCTGTAGAATGGTCCCTCTTGTTGTTTCGATCCACCCGGTCAACTTCGTCAAACAACAAACAGCCTTAGCTAAACTAAACTGGCAAAAAAAAAAAAAAAAAATCGACACAACGACCCGAGTTTGGATAGGGAACAGCCTAGAGCGAAGAGAAAACTCCGATTGGTAGACATTTGCTCGAGACTCGGGCCCGTTGGTTTCCCTAATGATACATAAAGAAAAATGTGGAAGGATAGATTGATTTCTACCTATCAGAAATTTAAGGCACGATGAGTAGTCCACCAGGTTTGGCATCATCAAGACTACGTGGGGCATTTAGCCTATCGGTTGGTTCCCTGACGCCTCGCTGATCTCTGAGTGATCGATGATGCCGTCTTACGAATATCCATCAGACTGAACCGGTCTTATTATTGCAGGTTGCTTGACAAATGAAAATGGCAGAGGATACTTACTCGGCAACCTAAGATAAATATCTGACTGGTTCCTCCATCGTTCGAGGTACCCTAGCCAGGCCACCTTCATCAGATCCGTCTCGAAGGAGTTTTGTTTTTCACCCTTTCACCAACATCTTTGGCCTGCCTGCAACTCCGTCGTCTTGATGATCATGCATTGGATAGGTGGTGACGGACAGAACCAATCGCTAACTAAATTTATCGATTGAGAGCAATATCTCTGGACCTAGAGCTAAGAAAATAAATCTCGTTTCACATAAAGAGACCGATCTTGCGATCTTTAAATCTGCCAGATCGTTCATCCTTTCATCGTTTTAATTTTCTTTCGACTTCTCATCTCCATTTAGTTTCCCGTTATTCATACCAGTCTTGCTATCAATTGATTGGTAGTTTGCCGCTTCGATCTCATTATTATAATTATTATTATTATTATTACTATTGTTATTCGATTGACAAATATTGAATTTATTAAGTGAAAAAATCCCTTATTATCTTGGAGCTAGTCTCGTCTGATTATAAGTTCACTATCATCTCATTATCTCTAAAGACCACTTGAAAGATATCACTTGAAGTATTTTATAATTTTCGTATCTCTCTTCCCTTTCTTTTCTACCCTTGATAGAGCTCTTCTACTTTTGAGTAAGAATCCTCTTTTCGCCTTTCTCGTATTATTTTTTTATTCTTCAGAAAAAAGAAATTCGCCAGAGAAAAATAAAATACAGTGAAATCTCCTACTTTCGACCTTAGCCTATCGTCTTATAGATTATCCAAGCCATTTACAATTTAACAAACACCCGAAACATGGAATTCTTCACTGCAGTCTTAATCGCCATCAGCATCGCCACGAGTGACATGCAATCGTCGTATGTATCAGCTGCACCGGTTGCACAGCTCCTACCCCCTGGCGCTATCTACCCCGCTGGCTTGGGTGTAAGTTCCCTTCGTTTTTCGAAAATAGATTTACTCTTCGACTTTCGATCATAATGAAATTTGAGAATGAAAAAGAAAACAAAAATCGAGAGCGACTTACGTCTCACGTAGCTTGATACTGACCCACTAAATTTGATGTGTTTTTCTTCTTCTTCTTTTTTTTCTTTAGTTCGCTGGACCCTATGGTGCTCGAGTAAGTTTCTATCTGCATCCGGGACTACTCACATCGCTTCTGATATCCAACAACGTGTTAGTAGTACGTTGTCCTCTCCTTCAGTTACTGACCTTGTTGTTTTGTTTTATATTTTCAGTTCTACCGAAGACAAGAAACACCGTCACAATCGGAAGATACCAGGATGCAGTATGCAACGCAAAACCACTCTGGGTCAACTAATCCTGCCACAGTTTATTATCCCGCCAGGACAGGGACTACCAATTACTACCCGGCCGTTCTGAATGGCAACTCTTTAATTTTGGCGAATCCCATCAGCAGTATGACTTCTGTCCCAGTGAGCGGATCGAATGATCCCCCCAAGAATGTGGTGGGTCCCAAGTCGTGATGGCATCAATCCATGGAACTCCCCATTCAGACTTGTCCACTTGCTGATGACTTCTCTTCAGAATCGTGTTCGCCGAGAGACCGCTTCTGCACCCCCAGGAACTGGGATGGGCCTAAACTCGACTCCTCTTATCCCTATCCCGTCCACCACCTCCATGACGCACAGTTCTGGCGCCCAGGGTAGCCCCTTTAACATGTCCGCTCAGCAGTCTACCACCCATGTCGGCGGTTTAAATCCGGCGAACGCCATGATGCCTCCAACGACAGTCATGCCTGCTAGTGGCGGCGCAAAACCTGGGGTGAGTGAGACGAAGACTTCTCCTATAGCTTAATGATTTCTATCAGTCGTCCTATCGGCTAAACGTGTTCTACGATGATCGCTCGTCTTCAGAACCTCGCTCGTCGACAAGTATCTACCACAGAAGCCGGAATTGCTACAGTCTCAAATCCCTTCATGATCCATCCAAACTCGTCATCTAGCATGATGCATGGCCAAGTTAATCAACCCAATCCGAGTCGCATGCCTGGTCAATTAGTCGCTGCTGTGACCGGATCAAATTACCTCAACGGTGTCGTGCCTCCCGTGAGAGCTGATTCTAGCAATGAAGATACTAAAGATAGTGGAGTGAGTCAAAATCATTCTCGAGCTCACGCATCACTAAATCCTCAAGTCATTTCCGCTCACCAAAGATCTACCCTATTCTATGGTTTCTACTTTCCAGGCTTTTACCCGAAGAGAAGCAGCAACCGTATCACCAGCGTCTGTGGTTAGTCAATACCCAAGCTTGATCCTATTGAATCCTGTAGGCTCCTCGGTGCTTCGGGGTCAAGGTTCCCTTGACCCTATCGATCAAACGACCCGCCAAACTGCGACTTCTTTACCTGCTTCTCATCTTCAGAGCAACTCCCTAAACGCAATCGATTTTCCTGAAAATCAAAAAAAACCTGAAGTGAGCAGTGTCATAATCAGCCACATTCGTGAATCCAATCGTTAATCGTTGCGTTTTTTTCCCCCGTTAAAAAACATTATAATTATGATTTAATTCCATCATTTTCAGAATTTCCGTCGACAGGTGCCTGTCCCATCCACACTGAACTCAACCGCAAATCACTCCGGCTCAACGACGTTCCCCATAACATCGGGACAAAGTACGACTACTGGAACACCTCCTAATGGTAATGGTGGTGCTGTTAAACCTGCAGTAAGTCAAATGAAAACATTCTGAATCCAGTACGAAATGGGTTCCAAGTCATTGGACGTCGATTCTTGAAATGATCTAAATACTGCTTGATGATCTACTTCCTTTTCAGAATGTCCGTCGACAGACTTCTACACTTCCAACCAGTCCGGCACTTCCACCACCCACCCAGTCAGCAGGTTTGGGTTCAGGTTCTTCGAATTCAGGAGTCATGAGCCATCCCCCCTCTCAACAAACCGGTAGTTCTTTGAATGGAGCAAATCAGCACGGGGCCACCATGACTAATATAACACCAAACCAGCCGGCCGGAACACCTCCTAATGGTGATGGTGTTGGTAAACCTGCAGTAAGTCAAATGAAAACATTTTGAATTCAGTTCGACATGAGTTCCAAGTGATTGGAGATCGATTCCCGAAATGATCTAAACACTCCTTGATGATCAACTTCCTTTTCAGAACGTTCGTCGACAGGCTTCTACACTGCCAACCAGTCCGGTACTTCCACCACCCACCCAGTCAGCAGTCTTGGGTTCGAGTTCTTCGAACTCAGGAGTCATGAGTCATCCCCCCTCTCAACAAACCGGCAGTTCTTTGAATGGAGCAAATCAGCACGGGGCCACCATGACCAATATAACACCAAGCCTGCCGGCCGGAACCCCTCCTAATGGTAATGGTGTTGGTAAACCTGCAGTGAGTCAAATGAAAAACAAGAGTTGAAATCGGGCACGACATTGGTTTCGAGTGATCGGAGATCGATTGCTGAAATATTCTCAATACTCCTTGATGATCAACTTCCTTTTCAGAACGTTCGTCGACAGGCTTCTACACTGCCGATGAACCCGACAGTCCCGCCATCCACTCAGCCCTCAGCAATGGTTTCAGGTTCCTCAAATCCAGCAGTCATGGGCCACTCCACCTCGCAACAACCCAGTGCTTCGAATGGAACCAATCAAGGTGCCGCATTGAATCATCCTTCAAATATGGCTCAACAACCATCCTCGACTGGTTCAGCGGCTGTCGTGCCTTCGAATGCTCACATCATGCTCATCTCTGGTATGATGCCAACGTCGAGTGGATCTCATAGTTCGAATGGGATGCCTTCTTTTTATCCAAACCCACCCAATCAAAACCTTTTACAAACTCAACCCGCATCAAATCCTGCCACATCGGTCGCTTCAAGTCAACCACAACCCGGATCTGCGACTAGCACGACTACCCCTGCCAATCAACCACCTACTGCGACGTACAATGCCATGTTACCTACCACTTCTCGCCCTACGCCCGTGGCTTCGGCGACCGCTTAAAAAAAATCTCCAAATGATCGTAAGTTAGGCATCCATCCATCAAAATCTTCCCAACTTGTTTGGTCGAAGGGGTTCCACTGATCCTCGACATTTTTTGCGACTTGAATCGGAATAAAGCTGTCGATCGATGATAGTAGAACTCGTTGAAAGAGCCTGTATTTCAGGTCGAGGTCGATGCTGATTCTGTGGAGGGAGGAGCTGAGTTGGTTGTTATGAGGGCGGAGGCCCTAAACCAGTGGTTGACTACTAGTTAGCTTGACATATTCCTACGGATAAATGACCATGTATGCATAGATACCTAGACCTCGGATTCTCATGCCGAATTGAATCTTGTATTGAAACGAAAGATTTAAACCTAAAGCTCTAAGATCGTTACGAATCAAGCTTTCAAGGTGGTTTGAGGAGGAAAGCGGGGGAGAGGAAAGAACTTAGGAGGAGTTAGCCGAAGGAGAAGAAAAGAACGTGGCCCAAGCCACTTGATGTTCCTTACCTTTGATCTTGATTACTCGCATCTGATCTCCTCAAGGATCTGGAGTACCCTCTTCCTCGGGAAACAAGAGATCAATTGTCTCCAAGATTGCCTGGTGTGCAAGGGCGCACAGATGTCACCGGTTTGAGACGACTACTCACAGTCATCAGGGAAATGCACCACAGAGGCTTGATTTGAATTAAAGTAAGTAGACCTAACTAGCATGGTGAAGACGATGGCCAGGAGGTGGAGGATAGTGATGGATGGGAGGGTGAATGGGGTCAGGAACGGTCCCGGTCAAGTTAGAGGGGTGAGAGCAAGTCTGGTGAATGGTCCAAGGTATCGTTGGTGGTAAGTGAGATGTCACCGGTTGGGCATGAGGGAGTAAGCGATCAACAGTAGTTTAAAGATACCTACTAAAGGGTCAAATGAGTACAACTTCAACAAGTGAGAGTGAGAGAGAGAAGATGAAAAGGTTTTTCAATCAATGGTCTCGTCGTGAGGGTTAGAGAGACCCGAGAGGACTACTAAAAAAAAAAAAAAAAAAAAAAAAAACCTGAAAAAAACAAATTTTGGAAGATACAAATAAAGAAAAAAAAAGACCTTCTTCAACGATTTTTTGATCATTTTCCCCTTGCCGCCTATTTTTTATAAAAAAAAAATTAAGAGGAAATATGAAGATTCATGTGTGGTATTTTTTTCCCCTTAAAAACTCTGGTCAAAAGTGAAATTGAGAAAAGTCCAGGGGGTGATATAGAACACTTTTGGGGTGAGCTTTGTTGGCCTTTTGCTTTTTCAAAAATTTCCTAAAAGGATTGAGACATCAGGATTGTAGAAAGCTAGCTAAAACTTGGAAAAAAAACATTCTTTTTTTTTTCAGAAAAGAAAACACACTTTCTTTGGGGCAGAGATTTTAAAGTTATTTTGGCACCTAACCCCTCAACTCAATTTAACACCAATCAAGTTTTCAATGAATGAAATTGAATCTTTGCAAGCTTTTAACCCATGGTTGATCATGAATTTATGCAAATAATGGAATATAATAATGAAATCTTTGAGTTAGACTGCAGGGTAACATGCATGAGTCAGCACAAAGGGGCTTAATGAAGTAAATCAAATTTCCTCAAGTCTGAGAAAAAGAAGAGCTTACAATAAGAAATGAAAAGTTACAATGATTTGAGAGGAATATTTTTCAGAGTTGAAAAGAAATTAAATGAAAAAAGGATTAAAAGGTGAGGAAAGAAAATTAAGAATAAAACCAACGGCTAATTTTTTGTAAGTAGGTAAAATTTGTAGAGAATTTTTGAATTGATGTGAATAGGTGTTGAAGTAAATGGAACCTGTTTTTATTGGAAATGATTGTAATCAATATATTAAGAATCACTCATTCAATGATTGTTCTTTTTGAATTCTGTTACAATTGCAAAGCATTGTTTCAACTTGAACTTCTGCACTATTACAACACTTCTGGTTTGGATCCACTTGTACAAAGTATTCTAATACAATTTAACAGCTTGTAGTTCTCACTCTCTGTGATGAAATTTGACACACTTCTAAAATTGGCCATAACAAAAAATCAAGTAAATAATTCAGTAAGATGTCCAAAGATCTATGCAAAGATGAAAATTATAAAAAAACTATTCTGCAATATATGATCCAATCTCCAATCTATCAAAAAGAAAGTACTAATCAAAAAATGAAGCACAAAATTACCACTCCAACAATTTTTCCCTCCCTTGAAAACCCCTCTGATGCTTTAGTCTACTAAATCGCTTTTCAAATCAAAAAAAAGACCTACAGATACCCATTTCAATTCTAATCAGGGCTGTCTGTGCCCAGTCACAGCCAGAAATTCAGCAAACTCTGTCATCAAGGCAAAAAATAAACCTCTAAATGCATGCTGTGGTGAAGAAGTTTGGAACAGGAGATTTATTAATAACTTCACTCTGGTTGTTTGAGTAAATCTCCTCAACTAGGCTTGCAGTAACAAAAGGTATATTTCAGGAAGAACATAAGGACATTAAGAGTCAAGAGTGGTCTTCTGCCTTTAGTCTGGATTTGGTTCTTATATATCTTTATCTGAAATGTTAACCCTTTCTCCTCAATAAATTGTTCAACCACCATACTTATCATTCTCCCAGTCATACCTCAGATCTCCAAAAAAACATAATTGTCATCTTGAATGGGTTCATTCATTTTTTAGACAAGAAATCAAACTATCTCAATAGTTCAATACCTCCTACCAAACCAAACCTGAACAACAATAATGTTGATGTCAGCACCAACTATTAAGCAAATGGGCCAAATAAACCCCTTGGAACCACCAATTTCAGTGGCTTGGAATAAGATCATCAAAGCAAGGCCCTTGTTCAAATAAAACAGCTTATATCCAAAGAAGAGCTCAAGCTATTGAAAGCTCAAGTATCTGGTTTTCCCTGGGTTTGAAAGTTTTGTCCTTTTAGCCTTTATTTGGTACCACATAGCCTAGGAGTCATTTTGAACTTAATCAATTGAGGCTGTTTCTGGAGGTGATTTATCACAAAAAATTACCATCAAAATCCAAGGCCCTCAATGTAACTGAGCCTAAAGCTGTTTTCAACAGAAGGTTTTGGCAATTTAGATGGATTTCAGGTGGAGTAACCTGGTTTTAAATTGAATTAAAATACTTGACTCTCTCCCTTTGGATTTTGATGAAACTTGTGGGAAATATCTGACCACCAATCTTACCCCATCCTCTTGAAACCTGACAGGTGGGAAACAAAGGTCAGCTTTTTCAGATTTTGATTACCAATACATTTATAACTTAGCAACTTCATTGTTTCAACTCCTGTTCAAAACAGGCCAACTGGGAGTTCAAGGGGTATTCAAGGGCACCAAGGGCCCTGTGGTGGCATTTTATAGCCAAAAATTGGAAACTGTTTTGCGGGCTGTGTGATCAGCAGGCAGCTTACATGGGGGGAACAGTTAGGTACTCTCAAGCATAAGCAGGGACCAGTTTGCAAACTCTGGAGATACAAAGAGGGCTCTACAAGAAGATACAGACAGGCGCAGTGGGATCTGAGTAGGGTGTGGCGCAAGGGCCGCACAATGAGAAGGACAAACTGGATGGACATAATTGCAGGTAGGCATTGGAGGATGGAATAGGCTTTGGTTACTGTTTCTGTTGTGCAGTTTTCTTCTTGTAGTTGTTGGGTCATAGTTGCACTTGTATCTAGGTTAGGGTTGGGAGGGAGAAATTAAAACCTCACTCTCAACTCTGGGTTGTAGGGATAATCATCAGAGGCAACCACCAATTGGGAAGGAAAGGAAGGGACTCATCTAATCTCATTACACTCTATCTCTCCTTGTTAATTGAACGGCAAGATAAAATCTTTGCAGATGTTTGGGATCAATAACTTGAAATCTTGAGGACAACTTTTAGGGATAACCACATCTTGTTTCCACATATGAAGGTCTTGCTGGGAAGTAATATTTTTTTCCTAGTCTCTCATAGGTAAATGGGTGAAATTCTTCCAAAAACCATTCCTGGTTCCAACACCCCACCAACTTCTCTTCCTTCTCACTTGGGGACCAATGCCCCAACTCCTCTTCCACCACCAGCATTGGCTTGTGGAACCAGGAAAAACTTTGCTACTCCCCCTTTTTCTGAAAACAGGGATGCCCCTTGGTTGATTTGCATAAGACAATGGGACTAACCTCACATTTGGCTCAACACCAGGGACATGGAACAATTCATCTTGTGGTATGAAAGGATTACAAAAGCCAAGGGCATGCCTTGTTGCCCTCTTCATTATGGAAAAAGAGAAGCTCTAGGATTTTGAGGAGATGCAATGGTACAAGACTCTTGACTGGAAAAAAATGAAGGGAGAGATCCTTATGGGGTGTGGGAGACGCAAGCCTTTCTTGAGGGAAATAAACTTCAAACAAGTGGCTTTCAAGGCAAGCCTGCAGGGGGGAGTTTGGAAGCAAGCAGAACTGATGGATTATGTAGCAAAATTTTACTGGGTTTTTTGATACCTCAAAAAGAACAAGGTTGTCTTGGGTCAGATGGCCAAAATGAAGAGGGTGTTCCTAGGCAGGTTTGGGCCTCAGCTTTGGGAGTGGGTGCATCAGCACCTATAAAAACATGGCCTGTCTAAAAGGTTGTTGGATGGAAGTATCATGCTCCTCCCTGATATGGGAATCATCCTTTGGGCTATGGAGAGTGAAAACAATTTAAATGAGCTCATCAAAGACACAGAAAAGCTGTTTAAGGAGGGGCCAAATAAATCAGCAAACCAGAAATTTCCCGCCCCTGAAGCAGTGGCGGGTCCATTGGCAACTCAAAGGAAGATCATAAGCTATACAAATCAAAGTAAGTCTTGGTCCAACTTTCTTACATCTCCATGAATATTTCTGGGAAGAAGGTGTGGAAAATAGTGAATCTCCTTCTGTCAAAGTTAGTGAATGAGTTAGGGTTTTTTTGGAGGAGGTGCACAATGGGGCTTTGGGCATTCAATGGTGAAGATTTTTTTTTGGATGGGAAGGTTGAGGAGGAGGAGGTTGAGGTTGAAAGGGTCTGGAAGACCCTGTCCTTCCTCTTGGTGGAATTTGGAGAATTAATCTTAGGGCAGACATTAATGTGTGGATTCTGGGCCCAAATGGCTTTCAATTCCAAGGCATGCATGGAGGGATTGACAGTGGATGAATTGGTTGGCACTTGGTTTGAGAAAGCAATCTGTGATGAGGGGCAAGGTAAGTGGATGCAAGGACCAAAAACTGGTGGAAATAGGAATTCTGACAGGTAATCTGACTGCAAGGTTTGGCCCGCTGAGGATTTTGCCTAGTTGGACATGGAAACCGTGCAGGGAAGGCTTCAGCTTTTCACAGAAAATCAAATAGCAAGGACAAGGTGTAGGAGGATGGCGGGCAAAGGGCGGGGGAGGTAGAAGTAAGTTGCATTCCCCAGTATGCATCTCTGGGAGGTACTGCGCTATGAAAACCATATCATTGTGTCACCCTTGTGAGTGAAGGCAAAAGATGTGGTTTGGTGTTGTCAAGGACTTACAATGAAGGGTGTGTGCATATGGCGCAATGCAAGGCCAGGCTGTAAAAACAGGTGGCTGGTAAGGTTCAACCCCAGAACAAGCCACTACAACTGATTTCTTGGTTGTGGGATCCTTGGGAAACACCATTGAAGACATTGGGATGGGTGACTTGATTGGCGCAGATCACAAATGAGTGGATTATGGCTCTCAAGTTTGGGTTTCTGGGTTGTTCAAGTGCAGAAACAGGATTTTCTGGTGTTAGTGCTCATTCTTTGGGAAAGGTTGCTTGTGTTTGGACCTCAGGATCAAGGGCTGTTGAAGGGTGAGATAGGAGATAGAGGGGTAGTTTGACTGAGTGACTATAGGTAATTTATGGTGTAGAATCCATTTCTGAGGTTAGTTTTATGATTGGGGTTATATTTATACTAAACAATTGAGCTTGATGGCTACAGATAAGTTTTGGTCTACCACAGTGCTTTTTGAATGGTCTCTGGGAGTGTTGCAGAAGGGTGAACTGGTTTTGATTTATAACCATAGCTTGCAGAATCAGTGGGGGAAGCTTTTTGCTAACCAATGGAAAAGTCCTTTTTGCGTAGAATACAAGTTTTCTAATGGAAGTTATCAGCTTGAGGATTAGGAAAGGACCCTGCTGAAGCAAAAATCCAGGGCTTTGCATGTGAAGCATTTATTTGCGCAAGGATCAACTTTGTTGACCAAGAAAGCGGGTTTGGATACAGAATTGGAGCAGACTGACGGGAATATGGACCCTCCCTGGGATGGGAAGTTGGATTCTTTGTCTCCCAACAAGCCCCATGAAAGGTACCACTCTGGAAGATTAAGAGGTTGAGGACTGCTGGGGACAGCTGCCAAGTTGAGGGGGAAAGCTAGTGCTGGATGGGAAAAGCTTGATTTGGTGAGGGGGTGCTCTAGCCGGATTACAGCTGGAACAACTAGGCACGCCAGAATGTTTGTTTCCTTATTTTTCTGATTGGATTGGACTCTTGTATTGTGGCTGGCTTTGGATCATGGTTGTTTCAGAAAACACAGATGCAGCACAATGTTAGGTTGATATACATAAGGACAAGCCCTGCAAGCAAAGAGTGGGCCAAAGAGCTATTCAATGTGGTAGACAGGGGATGCAGTCTCTCAAAAAAAAAGAAAAATATCTCTCTCTATTTTGCATATCTTATCCTTTTTCATCTTATTTTGTCTCTGTTATGTACAAATATTCAATATAGGCCAGGAAAGTTGGTCAAGTTGTAGTTCTGGGTAAGTATTCAAGCTTGAATTAGTGGGTGGGTGTTCCAGCCGGTCTACAGCCAGAACAACTAGACACCCCAGAATGTCCATTAACCTACTTCTTCCCCCTCTCTTGTGTGTGGTGTGCACGCCAGCAGCTTTTGTTGATTTTTTTGCAGAAAGGGTATGAGGAACTTTGTGGAAATTCTTCTGGGGCAGTGCTGGTACCTCTCCAGAAACTTAGGGAGATGGAGAAATGGAAATTAAAAAAAGGTACGGATGGACTTTTGCATCTCATTGGCTCACTCTTAGGTGTTCAGGCATGGATTGGAATCTGGATTCCTCTCAATTCCTCTCAATTTTTCACTTAATGCTGTAGGAAGATCACACAGCAATTGCTCACCTGGGGTTCAGAAACCCAGGCAAAGTCCATGTATTTGCTTACAGAGGGCTCAGTAAAAATGAAAAGGAAAAGGAAATAGGGAGAAAGGAAGGGGGAAAGGCACCTAACGTTTCTCCATCATTTTTACCATCTCTGCGCTTGCCGCCTTGATAAGGTCCCAGGATGCTATCATTAGTTCCCCTCAAGAGTGGGTTATGTGCGTTGTGGAAATAAGAGAGGGATAGAATCCCCAAAGTTGTCCCAAAGGTTTGAATTTATTGGTCCTAGCATCTGTAAGGAGTAGGATGCATCCTTAGAGAGAGAGAGATAGAGATTCTATTGCTTCCTTCCTTCCATGGTGCTATGCTATCAGATGATCTCCCCCTATTACAGAGGTGGTAAGGGTGAGTTTTTGTACCCTTGCCCCAAAACCTAGCCTAATTAAAAGAACAAATACAATCCCAAAACAAATGGAAAGAAAACAAATAGACAGAATACCTCAACCAATAATTGTGCTGCTACATTCATCCAGTTTGTCCTTCTCACAGCGCCTGCTGCACCCTAATCAGAGCCCCCTGGTCTAGCCTGTAGCCACTCAAATCCCGTTTGATTTCCGATTGTCATGTCCACCTGGTTTTTCCTTCTCATGGCGTGCGCAGCACCCTACTTGGAGCCCCCTGCACCTGTCCCTAACCAACTGAAACATCTTCCTGTATCCACGTTCCAGTCCCCAGTCCCTGTTGCACCCAATGCTGGGCCGGCTGTGCATGCAACAGCTGGTTCTGAGCCTGCAGCGCTGTCTACATGCTGAGCCATCTCAGGCTCATTTCTGAGTGCGCTTCCCAAATACTGAGCCTGTTCACACTCATTTCTGAGCCTTCTTCTGCGCTAGCCACAACCAGTTCCCAATCCATGTCTATAAATTGCCACCACATCCCCCCCAAGTTGTGTTTTGTCCCCAGAGGTCTTCCCATCTTTACCTCAACCATAAACCATGCTTCCCTTCACCACCACCCCCCTTGCGCCTTCTCTCCAAAACACAAACTTGCTCCCAATTCCCCAATGACAAAGTGTAACTATTGTGCTTGTCACGGGCTTGAATGCTTCTTGATCCTTGGTTTCCCCACGTAAAACACCTGCTGCGCCAGCCATTATTGCTGCTCTCCAAGCAGGGGGATACCCCGCAAGCCTTGGAACTCAGCTCCTTGTCCTTTACTATGCAAGAGGGCCCACCGCAATGTGTTTGTGGTTTTGGGCAACAACTCAATCTTGGAGGGCTCATGGACCCCGCCGGATCACCCCCACAAAATTTTGTGCAAGGTCCACAACCTCAAAACTTGTGTGAGAGCCACAAATCATCCTTGAACCTCTGTTGTGCTGCTCTGCCACAAAAGGAGGACTTTGAAACAACTGCAGAATGGAAATTGGTGCTCTGCTACTTGTCCAACTGGTTCCATGTTGATTTCCCAGCAATAGAACCACATCCTGAAGGAATCTTGAACCTTTTCTAAACATCCCCTGGCCCATCTGCTGCCCCTTATCTGCCTCTTCATACATCACCATCCCTGGCTCCACAGTCATCTCTTGAACCCAAGGGCTGTGCCCCAACTCTGCCATTCCTGGAACCTGAGGGCCCCGCTCTGACTACATTGTCTCCAGAGAAGGTGGAAATTGTTTCTTCCCCTCCGGCCCTGCCTGAGATTCTAGAGATCTCAACCAGGCTTGCTCTACCACAGGCATTCTTTGATGAATTTGAAGCAAAGTTGACCAACCTTTTCCAAGGGTTCCTTTCTGCTCCAGGCGCCCACAGAACCAACTCCCAATGTGAAAGTCTGGTGGAGTTCCAAGGCCTGTTGGAGGCAGCGGGGTTATAGATGGTGGAGGTCATGGAGGCCCTTCAGGTGGCTTGACCCCCCCCTTTACCTTCTTCTTCTCTTTTTGTTTTTGCGCCTCTATATCAAAAAGAAAGAATTTTTCTTGCGCATCTAATCCCCAATGAGTGATCATTGTGAGAGGGGCCTCTGGCCTGGAGTGATAGGGGCAGCCTAAGAGATCAACCTGCTGGTCTTTAAGTGAGTTGCCTGAGTTACCATGAGTCCAGCAGTGAGAGAGTGAGAAGAAAGTGAAGTTGAGGATCCAATGCTTTATCCATGTCTTTGTGAGTTCTGGGTTCCAAGCAAAAACACCAATCCATGATTCCTGGGAATGTACCTGAACTGCCCCAGAAGAACTTCCACACAGTTACCTGTACCCTTCTGCAAAACAAAACCAACAACATACCGCCAGTGTGCATGCACAACACCAGAAAAAGAGAGAGACAGCAGAGAACAAACATTCTGGGGTGACTAGTTGTTCCAGCTGTGAACTGGCTAGAGCCCCCCTGACCAAGTCAAGAGTATCCCCGGGCTGCACTCCAACCACCTGCCCATCCATGCCCATCATACTTTTACATAGAAAAAGAAAAAGACCCAGCCAAAAAGGAGAAAAGAGAGAAGAAAACAAAAAGGTTTTTTTTTCACATTTCATCACATTGATCCTTGTCCTGCCTTCTGCTTTCAGGGTTTTCCATTGCCTTTATGGACCAGGCATTGCACCATTCCCATGTTCCTGCAACAATTGTAAACCAAGCCAGTACCAATCCTGAAGCCAATTATACCAGAGAAGTAAGGAAACAAACATTCTAGGGGGTCTAGTTATACCGGCTGTGAACCAGCTAGAATACCCCCTCAAAAAATCATGCTTCTCCAGAACTAGCAACCCCCACCTTGGCAGCCGTCCCCTGTGGGTTGCAACCTCCTACTCCTCCGGAGGGGTACATTGTGAACGGGCTCCTTGGAAGACAAAGAACCCAAGTCCACCGCAAAAATACCATCTTCCAAAGCCACATTGTCCCCTGCCATCTTGTCAAAAAGGTGTATCCCTGCGCAAAGCAGGCTTTAACCTGCAAAGCTGCAGAATTGCGCTTAAGACGGGTCCTTTCCAATTCCTAAAGCTGATAAATCCTACCCTCAAACTTGGATGCCACGCAAAATGGCTTGTTCCAAAGGTGTGGTGTTGTTATATAGCCTTGGATTGGGAACTGCGCGGTGGTTGGCGCCCTCAGCATTTGGTAGGTCAGGCTCAGCACTTGGATGCGCGCGGTCTCAGCAGAAGCTGCAGTGGGC
Organism: Puccinia polysora; assembly: GCA_025617555.3. Lineage (NCBI taxonomy): Eukaryota > Fungi > Basidiomycota > Pucciniomycetes > Pucciniales > Pucciniaceae > Puccinia > Puccinia polysora. The sequence goes on along the minus strand of CM062627.1, from coordinate 2,443,559 downwards.
TCAGCAGTAGGCACCACAGGGCTTGGCATACTGGGCATGGTTTGGCTTGATTGGATATAGCAGGCCGTGGCCCACTCGGACATTACAAACCCAAGAATGGAGTTGGCCCGACCAGGTTTGCGGGCAGCTAGTTTGGGGAGGTAGGGAAGGGAAAATGGTGCTATAGGCGCAGGCCAACCTGCAGGGCAGGAAATCACGCAGCACACAAGGTGGATACGGACAAGCGGGGGGCTCCAAGTAGGGAGCGGCGGAGAGCCACATAATGAGAAGGAAAAACTGGTTGTAAGTAATGGTAAGCAGGCAGGGAATGGATTAGAGTTAGTATTAGGGTTAGCATAGGGTTATGGGCCTAGGGTTTCTTTTACATTTGTTTTTGGGCTGTCATTGGGCTTGTACTTAGGATAGGGCTGAGAGTGTGGGCATAAAGTCTGCGCTCTCAACTCCAGCTATCATATCTTATCATATCTTATAATTGGCTCTTGGGATATGGAAAGGTATTGATGGATTGATGGATGGATGGATGGAAGGATACGTTGAAGGATACAGAAAGGAAAGGAATTTCATCTCTCTATCTCTTTACTGGAAAAAAAACTAGGGGAGTAACCCCCTCTTGTTTCCACATCTGGGGGTCTGGCCAGGAACATCTTTTGTCTCAAGTCTCTCAAAGGTGCTCAAGATGTTAACAGAAGCGCATCTCCCTCTTCTTCCCCCTCCCGCCATATCCTCATCTACCCAAAGGATTACCCTCACATTTGATTAAACCCCACATGTGGGGCCATTCATCTCACAATATGAAGTGATTGCAGACTCAAAAGGCACATTGGATTCCAACAAGGCGCGCCATGTTGTATTTTTAATCATGGACGCGGAAGAGCTTTGGGAAGTTGTGGTGCCCAATCTGGGACACCTCTGGACCAGTACAGAAAAAGTAAAATTTTTATGAACTTTTCTATAGCATCCATTTAGATCCAAAAAAAAAAAAAACTTTTTGATGCGGAATGATTCCCATATCCAGTTCCCAAACTTCCAGCTACCACTTTCCTAGTTGTCTAGGATCATCTCTTGGGTGCCTAGCACCCAGTCCTGTGTTCAAATCCCCCCTCTCTGACAGTACTCCCTCCCTTTTGGGCCAAGGACCGGTTGTGAGCAACTTTGCTTGCTTCATCCAATGCTCATCATCACCACACCCCCCATCATTGCCATTTGGATTGTCCAAAGTTGATTGGTTCACCTCAACCAAGAATCAGAGACCAATCAAATTGAACTGATTGGTTGATGATCATCATTCCATCCATCCTTCATCCCTCCTCCGCCTTGGCTCATCATCAACCAATACTCCAACCAATCCATCATCAACAAACCAATCCGCAAGTGATTGGTTGCACTTATAAATCAACAGATCACCCTTGATTTCCTCAATGTTGCAAGGACAATCAACTATTGACTGATCACTTGCCGCAGCTCTTCCTCATCTTGCCGCAACCTCAACAGCTCCCCAAGCCCCCCACCTTGATTTGACTGATTGCCGAGCATCTCAAGACTGATTGTCTTTGGAAAATCTCCAGTCCAATCCACTCACCCATCCAATCCCTGCCAATCCACCAACTTGCTCCCATCATTTTATTGCAACCCCAATCAAGCTATCAACAAGGATGACCAATCCATCAAAGGTGATCATTCACCCTTAATCAATCAACAAATCCCCCCAATTGCCTTTGGACCAATCCTCAATGGCAACCTTGTTGCATTTCCACCTTGCACCGCCAAATTGCGCGGCTGAACCTCCTCCGGCCGCAGCTTGGTCTTGCGCGGCCATCCTCACCTGTCTTTCATCACCAGCTGTGGCCAACTCTTACCTCTGGCCAGCCTCTTTTTTTTTTGTTGTTGTTTGTTCATCCTCATTTCCTATTTATTTTTCTGTGTTCATTTTTTTATGACACATCCTGGATGTGTTCTGTTCATCATCACTTGTTTGTTTTTCTGGACCTGATCATTTATTTGAAAAAAAACTTGTTTTCCGCTCTATTTGTAGTATCTCTTGTAAATTGTCTACAGGGACCCATGGCCCATAAAAGGAGGGGCTCTCCCCTGCCTTTTTCAAAATATTCATGGGAGGGTGTGCATATGTCCCCCCCGGTATCATTGAAATCTGATCCTCATCCTCATCCTGGGTATATCTATGATTGCCCCCTGATAAATTGATCCTTAGTCTTTGCCCCTCTGTGGCCTGATCCTTATCACCAACCAATAGCCTTGCCCGTTGAAGAGAATTCTTTCTGTTGGAATTCTTGAGTGTGTTATACCACTCCTTGATCCCTTTCTCTGACCATACTGGTCTTGATCCCTCCTTGATCATCTTTCTGGAGCCAATCACAATTGATTGAAGAGGTCTTATTAAGCTTAAGACCTGGAGTGTTATACCTCCCTTATTTTTTGTTTTTGGAGTTGCATTCTGACAGCCTACTCTTGAGTTCCTTGAGAATTATTGAGGTTATCCTTGCTTGAAATCAGTTTACTGTTTGCTTTTAGAGCTTCTTAAACATAGTGCTTTGTCTTGTGCAGCCACCCTCAGTTATCTGATACCCTTCAAGAACTGGATTGCGGAGAGTTGGGAAGGTTCATTGAGAACCTGGAGGTTGGTTGGGTTTGAGTTGGTCATCCCCAATCTTCTGCTGAAAACCATAGTTATTAGCTTGTGGGCATTGTTTACATGCAACAGCTTTGTTCTTTGAACTTTAAACAAACTTTAGCTTCTTTTTTCCAAGTTTTCCCCCCATAATCTTGGCTCAGATAGTGCTGTTCCATTGCTACCAAACTGCTATCATCTTTATCCTTTACTAAACTACTTGATTCCTCATTTACCAGGTTCTGGACCTTGATCTTGGTTACATTCAAATATTTTTGTAACACTCAGCAGGGAATCCTAAACAGCACCTTTCCCCTCCACAGAACTGCCATGGCCTAGCACAGTTTGGAGTCTTACATTTTGTCCCCAAGGCCGGGATTGAACCAGCAACCTTGGGATTTACAGTCCCAACTTGAAGAATCAACTCTGAAATCCAATCCAATCATTTTCTTTTTTTCTTTTTTCTGTCATCATCCAGATCTGATCCATGGAGGCAACTTGTTCCAGAAGTAATTCCTCCAAATTGTGCACCATCTGGGCAGGATTCTTGTTGTTTTTTTCAAACTCTACCCTTTCCACGCTTGTGAGCCACCTTGGAACTCTGCTTTTTGGATCCCCTTAGGAACTCTGTCTTCAAAATGGAATCTTTTCCCTCCACCACTTTTTGGGCAAAGATGGTCAAGATCAAACCACAGAACAAGAACCTAGGATTTAATGGAACAAACTGGAACAATTTTTGGACTCCTATGAAGTGGCTGCTGAAGCGGATGGTGCAAGTGAACATGATATGGCCTATCAGTTACAATTTTTTATCTCCTCTGATGAAGTTATGGAAGTGATTGAATCGTTTTATGGATTCCAAACTCATAACTGGAGGCTCTTGAAGGAGGCTATGTTGGCTTATTGGGGAAAAATAGATGTGGCTGGGTTTACCTTACAGGACTTGGATGCTCTGGGTTCTCAATGCATCTCCAATGGTGGTGTCTCTTCAGCCTCTGATTATCAGTCTTTCAGAAAGTCTTGGGATCCTATTCATTCTTATCTTATCAGGAACAATCACATTGACACTGTGGATGAAATTTGAGTTCAATTTTTCCAATCTTTTTTGCCAGGAGTCCAGGAAAGTATTAGGGATGAATTGGTCAAGTCTGGATCCATGATCACTACTAGGGATAATTGATTCAAACTCCCTGTCTTTCTGCTCCTTAGGAATGTGGTGGAAAAAGTAATGAAAGGTCAAACTGCTTTAACTTTTGAAAAGCCCAGGATAACTGAACCAGTCTATGCTCCTTCCTTCCAAGAATCCAACAAAATCATGAACAAGATTGAAGCGAATTGCAGACCTAAATCAAGCCCTCAGGCCAATAAGGATACTTCTACCATAGATGATATTACTAAGCTACTTCAGGCCTTTGAGAATAAAATAGATCAGAAAATATCCTCTTTAGCTGCCCCTAAACCTGCTAATTCTGTTCCTAAATCCACCTTAGTCTGCTATTACTGTCATAGAGAAGGCCATGGTACTGGTAGATGTCCTGAACTCCAGAAGTACAAGGAGGAGAAATTATTAGAGCAAAACAGAAATAATTTCTTTCTTCCTAATGGTGATTTGATCCCTTTTTGACTCATCTTTTCCAATCCGTCATGTGGTGGCTTCTTACCAACCACCAACTCCCAAGAAGGCATCTCTGGTCTCCTTGGATTTTTGATCATCCTGTGGCACTCTTCAACCTTGTTATCCTCCAGCTATCACTTCTTCCAGCTTCTCTGGTGCTTATCAACCTGATCCAGCTAGGAAACGCCATGAGGAACCCAAACCTCACAAGTCTCCTCCTGTTCCATCTTCAGTCCTTTGAAAACCTGTCAAACGTCAATCTTTGCCTGAGCCTCCTTCCTCTGATGTGGAAGACATGGAAGTAGAAAGGGAAACACTCATGGAAAGGTTCCAGGACCACTCTGATCCTTCTCCTCCTCTTCAATCTGGTCAACCCCCTCAATACTCTGATCCTCTTCCAGTACCTGCCTCACCTGATCTTCCTCCCTCCACCCCTCCCAAAGTTTGGTTTGAGAGGGGCATTTCCAAGGACTACCCTAATGCTGTGGAAGGAGTATTAAAGAAAATTTCTGATCTCAAAATCCCTGATCTGTCTGTGGCTGAACTGCTGTCTATCTCTTTATCTGTGGCTGAAGGCATGAAGAAATGGGTTTCTTGTTGACGTGTGGAGATTGGTCCAGACAAATTGAAGGTCGCTTTTGGCGCTTTGATGGAGGACTGTGGTGGAACAGATCCCCCTTCAGATGCCAATCTGTATTCCTGCCCTCTTGGATTTCTTCCCTGCTATCTTGGTGAATTGGCTAAAACAGTTTCTCTTCTTGTTGATTTGGGTTCTCAGCTCAACTTAATCTCAGATGCTATGGCCTACAAACTCAAGCTTAGCCCAAGGGTCAGCTTTACTTCTGCGGTTTATGGTATAGGGAATCAGTCATGTGAACTGGTGGGTATTGCTGAGGATTTTACTTTTTGAATTGGTCAAAATATTGTTGGAACTTGTCACTTCTGGATCACTCTTTTGGAAGGTCCTATGATCTTGGGCTAATCTTTCTTGATGGATTTTTGTGCTACCCTGATTTTATTTCTGATCAAGTTGGGGAGAGAATCCTTCTCCCTGATGCTGATGGCAGAAAAATTGAAGTTCCGCTTTTTTCCTTGGATTCTGGTTGTTTGGAACAAGATTTTCCTGGTTGTTCTCCCAAAACAGTCCTAAAGGGAAAGCAGAAGGAAAACTCTCATTCCTCTCAGCCTCATTTTTTATTGGATTAGTTGATCCTACTGATAGTTGTAGTTCCTCTCAGCCTCAGACTTCAACTTATGGATCAACTTCAACCTCAGAGGCATATTTTTTGTTTTCCTCATCATCTCTTCCTCATCCAAATAAGATCAAAATTAAAAAACATCAAAACTCCAAAAATTCCAAAAATATTTCTTCTCTCTCTGGGTCTGTTTTATGTTTATTTCATTTTTCCCTTCAGCCTGATAAATTATCCTCTACTCCGGTTTTGAATCTCCGCAATGAGTCTAAACTAGATCCCAATCTCAATTCTTTTCTTGGTGGTTTTGGTATGAAGGAGTATGGTCTTAAGTGGAGGCAATGTGGGGTAGAAGTAGGTCCTCCCAATTGTGCACCATCAGGGGCCTCTACTACTGTCATTTTTGAAACTCTACCCTGTGCCACACATGTGAGAAATGTGTTAGCTTTTGGATCCTCTTTTATCAAAAAGGCACCTTTAAAGGACAAGGCGGAAAATCAAAATTGGAAGATTTTGGAACTTGGCCTCAGTTTTTGTAGTCAGGTCTCACTGAAAATGTAACAAGAAGAAACATAATCTTTGATGAAGGAAGTCATATTTTACCAGTGGAAATATCTTTTTACTAGATCCATGGTTTTGGATTGTCCAGGGTGACCAGAGAAAGGGGAGTTGTGTTGTTGTCAAATTATTTCAAGTTGAAGTTGTTTTTCCTCCTTGGGGATTGCTATTCTATTATGGAAAATAAGGAGTCCAGTGTCTGGGTCTATGAGGTAGCTCTTTACTTTTTCTTTCTTATGTAATTTCTGAATAATCTGTTGGGTTTATTTGTTGGAGATCTGGGATTGAATTAAGTTTTCCAAGTGTGTATCAACCTGCTTTGTAGAGATAAAGAAAATTCTAGAAGTTTGAAAGTCAGTCTGTTCCAAGATTGTTTGAAATTTTCTGGATTCTTTTCTGCATAGCGCATCCCCCCTTTGGGATAAACGTTGTCTTGATGTGAGAGCACATCAGGAACTATGCAGTGCTTTCCAGGTGTATAGAATATAGTAAATTCAAATTCTGATAGGAATTCAGCCCAACGGGCATGACAAAAAGTCAAGACTTTAGAGGTCATAAAATATTTAAGGGATGTCAGCTTGCTACTTATGCAGAGCAACCTGTCAAAGTAGACAAAATAAAAAATATTAATATAACTTAGAAGGAGTAAGATACTACAAATATTATTTCAGAAATAGATTCTTCTGCACAAGCCCTGCGCAAATTTCCGCAAATAAGTGTGCTAATTTCCGGCAAAAACGCGTGCAAATTTCCGCAAAAACTGGGCGCGATTCCCAGTCAAATTCGGCGCAAAAATTCCTGCAAATTCATGCGCACAAATTCCCGCTAAGAAGCGTCAAACCACGTAAAACTTTCCGGAGAAACCGCACTAAAAATCCTGCAAATCCTGCCTGCAAATTCCCGCACATAAGCAATCAAATTCCCGCTCAAAATTGCGTGAATACCAGCACAACCATATGCATACTTCTATACTTCTGCAACACTTGCCAGCAGTAGTAAAGGAGCCCGCATGCACAGCTCAGAACCTTATTTCTCGCATACAGAAGTCCCTCCTGCAACGGCAGCGGATCCTACCCCCCATTCATCTGAATGGAATGATCCCTGCGTCAGGATCAGTCGTGACTAATCTGGCAAACATGTACAGCTCAAAAGAGCTACAACCTAGTCAGGATTATCTGACATATGTAATAAAGTTACATATGCATTACTGATAGTCTGGAAACTTTACAACTTAAATAAAATTGAGAAAAAAACTAATTTTAAATTATTTTTAATAATAAATCAAATATTGAGGATTACCACGTAAACCCCTGATCCTGATCTTTGAACACCACAAAACAATAGAAGGAGTGGCTGTAAAAATTATTAGAAAATTACCTACGTGATCAGCAGATAATGGGAAGTAAATTAAAATCCACATCTGTCTACTTTAAACCAATATCATCAATAAAAATAGATGATAAGTGCAGAATGATCAAATTAGGCCATGAACAGATTAACAGATCCTGTGGCTAAAATATTGCATAAAACCAGAAGATCTGAGGACAGCTGATTGAAAGCAACAAGTAGTCGTTCTGAACCTGCCCTGATGGACTTGCTAGCCTCAGCCCATGAGCAGAACCCCCTCTACATTCCCTTACAAACTCATAATCACCCCAAAAGTTATTTATACAGACCTCTTTGGATATATCATTCCCCATCAGTTTATCAGGAATTATTATTATCAATCAGACAAAGTATCATTGTTAGTGAAATGCTTATAAAGAAATAAGCAAGTGATTTATGAACTAGTCTGTAGTAGTATTATTTATTTCTCAAAACCAATCAAACCCATTGAAGTTAGTCTAGCAAATCTACCCCATCTGCTCTGAAACCCTTCCTATCTTTTCAGGATTTTTGTGTTGAAGTACTCTGAGTAAGTGCTTGCCTCCTGGCATTTAGTCCAAGGTTCTCAAACTGCCTAAAGAGGTCCTTTGAAGAGAGGTTTTCTTTCTATAAAGATCACTAGTAGTATAATACTGTGGCCCCTCTTTTTATAAACAATTGAAAACCCTTTTTTAAAAAAACAATTAAACCTTGCACCAGCTCTTAAAATATTTAATATTTGAGCTTTTTAAGTGTTTTATCATTGGAATACTATTCTTATTATTATTCCAGTATCTTATATCACTCTCTGTAGCTAAAAGACTGCAAGTTTCCTGGTATCAGAAAGCTGACAACTGGGTTCTGGCCGGCAAATATCCCTAAATAATTAGTTTTTAATTATTTATTCCTTGGACCAGGCCCAATATTTTTTTTATATAAGTAAACATACTTATAGCCTACCTTTGATTCTGTTATTCTTCCAGTGGATCTTAAAACAAGTGGAGAATTGATCAATTATTATTTGAATTTTCTTAAACAAAAAAGAGAAGAAAGACTCCGTGAATTTGTGCCTATTATTATAACTCCTGATCAACAACAGGAAAGTTTGTTTTACTTTAAGCAACAATTTATAAGGAACAAATAACTTCAGTTAGAAAGAACTATAAATTTCAATTCTTTATTAAGGCAACATCAAGAGTGGAAGATATATCACAGAAAGCTTTGTATCAATAACAGAGATAATCAAGAAGCTGAAATTAAACAGAAAAATCACAAAAGTAAAACCTTTAAATATAGTTTTTCTTTTTATCACCAAGTCACGTAAAAATTACAAAAATATATAAAATTTATATTTTATTATTCTTATTCTCTTTAGTGGAATTTGTTTTTGGATAACTTATTTACCAGGTCCTTCTAGAGGATGTCCTCAACAGTGTACCTTTAGATCTTCCCCGTGATTTATCCCAGGATCTGATTGGAACTCACTAAAACCCCATTGGAATACCCCTCAAGGCCAGTCTTGACCCCAACCAAGCATTGGTACCGTTGAAATTAACTTTAAGTAAGTTAAAATCTATAAAACAATAAAATAACTCAAAAATATTATTTTATATTTTTTTCAAAAGTTTTGAGTAAGAGCTTATATATATATATTTTTGCACTACGCAGAAAAACAGGTGCAGCACCCGGGCAACTGGTAGAGAACCATCAGATGGATGTCTGCCCAGAGGAACCCATAAGCGTAAGGACTCCAGTTGCATATAGCAATGAGGGGACCCAAACCTGTGACCATAGCATTACAAGGGACAAGGATGGAAACAACCGCGGCCGCCAACTCAACCAACTCAACGTTGGGGAGTCCTCACTCACCCAACCTGTTATCCCAGGCAGATACCAGTCCTCCTCTGCCAGCCCAGCTGGACTCAACCAAGGAGGAAATGGTCAAAATATTAGTGAAAGAGCATGTGATTTATTGGGAACAGTTCAAACTGGCTCAGACCCAGGAGGATCAGCCAGGTATGAAAAAAGCTATTTCTCTGGATAGATGATCCCAGATATCTCTTCAAAAGTTGATCCCAAGGAAAGAAGTAGAAATTTACGTGCAGATTTGGAATCCTTGTGACCAGTTAGCTTCCTTAAAGTGAAAGGACCCCAAAAAGAAGATGTCCTCAGCTCATCAGAAGTTAAGAAATCCAAAGGATTGGGACAGCATAATCTCCTTAGCCCAGAAATGGAAAAAGGGGTACCAAAATTAGATGTAGAAGCTCTTAACATCTTTTCTATAAATGTGTCCCACAATTTTACTATTATTAGCAAATTTGTTTAAAAAGTATACAAGCAATTGGATAAATTAAGTCTGAAAATTGACAGAGTAACTGAAAAAAATTCCAAAATAATTAGGATTAATGAGTTGGAATTAAAAAAGATTAGAGACAATATAAAGCTAAATGAACTGGATCTAATAAAACAAATTTACAATAACCAATCTGCTCTCCAAGAAGAGATTCTTGATTTAATGGATTAAATGAAGGAAGAAGTTAAGAAAAAAATTCCTGCTCCTTCAACTCCTGTAATAAACAAAATTGAATTATTGATTAAAAAACTTGACTTAGAACTAGGTATGATCAAGAATGATCTTAGAGATCTTAAAATCAATTTTACCAATCCTCCAGTTATTGACTTGGAAGAAGCTAGACCCGGTAGATTCACTGGTACTCCCAGTATTCCCCCTAGGTCCAGAAAAACCAGGAATGAATCTTTTAGGCCTAGTCCTACACCTGAAGTAGAACAAGCTTTAAAACTGCTTCCTGCCATTACTGAATGGCCTAAGTTCTCAGGAGAAGGAGAATATAACCATTTCAGTTTAATTAAGTTTATTGATTATACTTTTGCCTCTTAAGAACTCCCTGATACCATAGCTGTGGTAAGATTACCAACATTATTTGAGGGTTTAGCACTTGATTGGTCATTAACAAGAGGAAAGAAGTTGGGTCTTTGTCCTGGAGTACATGGATTGAATTAATCAAAGAAAAATTTGGTACCAGAATTTGGAAAAGAAAGATGATGAAGACTTTTGAAACCTACCAGTTTGATCCATCCAAGGACAAAACTCACAAATGGTGTCTTGATCAGAAAAGGAGATTGGATTGTTTTTACCGCAATGCTGATAAAGAAGAATTTAATGAAAGACTTCTCAACCTATGTCCTGGGCAACTCAACCACAGTGTTAGATGCAGAATTCCCATGAACTCTGACCTTTCTACCTTGATAGGAGCATTAGAAGAAACCATTGATATGAATGGACTTGAAAGAAAGGTTAATAAACTCAAAGAACAGAATACTAGTAGTAAGGAGGAATATGCTGTTGGGATTAAAAATTCCTCTGCCCCTAATCCCACTAGCTTGGAATGCAAGAAGACTTCAGAAACCAAGGAAAAGGTATGCTGGAACTGCAACCAGGCAGGGCATGTAAGACCTGATTGTCCTCAACCTAGAAAAAGGATTAATCCTATTGAATGAGAAGAATATGATAATGCTCTTGATCCCCAATTTAATGAAACTGATGGATCCCTCTCTGAGTGTGAATTAATGATCTCTAACACTATTAATTTCATTGAAGGATGTATAGCATCTTCCTTGGACATTAACTCTGTCAATGAAGATTCCAACTTACCACAAAAATGGAATCCCAATATGAGAATTTACCACATCTGAAGATAAAGCCTTGACCCTCAAAACGTCTGCGGGTAAAAGTTACACCTCTGGCAGATTAATCAGAAATTCCCCTGTGAAGTTACTCTTAGAAAGTGGATTTTTTTGCTCTTGTGTGAGTTCTACTTATCTGTAAAAGCAAGATCCAAATTCGAGAAAGAATTTATTACAAGTACCTCAGGCTAAGTATAGCATTTGTAACTCTTCCCTCAATTCTATTGGAGTATGGTCTTCTGATATCATACTTCCTCACTATAAAGGATCAATCAAACTGAAAATTAAATTTTTTGTGCTTCAAAATGGAGTATGTGATTATTTCATCCTGGGAAATGATTCTCTCTGTTTATATGGTATAGATTTATTCCAAAGTAAGGGTAGATACTTTACTATAGGAGGAGACTGGAACATGAAGTTCTAAATATGCCATGTCAATGCTCTAACTTCTGATTCAACATACAAGAAGAACTTAAAGAGTTTTAACCAAGAATACTTCTCTCAAGCAGCTTTGAATTCCCTTCTCAATGAAGACCAAAAACAAGACATCCTGCAAGTTTGCTTTGAAAATCAGAATGCCTTCTGTACCCAAGACAACCCCATTGGTAATATCAAAGGACATGATATGGTTCTAAATTTGACCATTCAACCTCCTTACCCACCTAATCTTGGGAGACCTGCTTACCCTTCCAGTCCAAAATCTAGAGCTTTTCTGGAAACGCATATCCAAGAGTTAATTGACTTACAGGTCTTAAGGAAAGTAGGGCACAATGAACAAGTGGATATTACTACTTCAGTGATTATAGCCTGGCATAATGATAAGTCAAGAATGGTTTGAGACTTCAGAATGCTCAATAACTACACCCAAGCTGACTATTATCCTATCCCAAGGATTGACCATGCTTTACACAACCTTTCAAAGGCCAAGTTCATCACTACAATCAACATGCTGAAAGGTTTCCACCAAATACCTATCAGCCCTGATAGCCAGAAATTAATGAGGATTATCTGTCATTTAGGAATTTATGAGTATCTGAGGATGCCTTTTGGTATAAAGAATGCTCCTTCTCACTTGCAAAGAATGATGGAAACAGTATTAGGATCATTCATTAGACAAGGATGGATGATGCTTTACATTGATGATTTTATCATTTACTCTGGTGAATGGGAAACCAACATGGATAAAGTAAGGCTAGTCCTCAAAACAATCTCAGCTTTGGGATTAAAAGTATAAATGAAGAAGTGAAAATTTGGTTACAAAGAACTCAAAGCCTTAAAACAAATTCTTTCTGGTCTAACCTTGATGGCTGACCAAAGAAAGATAGCAGCTGTGATGAATAGGCCCATTCCCCAGAATAAAACTTAAATTTTATGTTTTGTTAGGTTTTGCAGCTACTATAGGAAGCAACTACCCAAATTTTCCCTTCTCACCAAGTGTCTGTATGAAATTTGCAACAAAAACACTTTGTTTGAAATTACTCATGAAAGGCTTAAAAATTATGAGGAACTTAAAGTAGCTATGAAAACCACCCCAGTATTAATCCAACCTGATTATACTAAAAATTTCAAACTCTATATAGATGCTAGTATGGAAGGACTAAGAGCTGCTTTACACCAAGAGGTAATAGAAAATGACAAACCAGTGGAAACACCTATAATCTTGATATCCAGACAAGTAAAAGATACTGAGAAAAAGTACAGTGGAAGCCAAATGGAATTTATTGCTCTAGTTTGGGCTTTGGTGAAACTACACTATTACTTAAAAGGAACTAATTTTACATTAATTAATGACTGCAATGCTGTCAAAACTCTAATGAATATGAAAACTCCCAGCAGGCACATGTTAAGGTGGCAGATAGCCATACAGAAGTATAGAGGCCAAATGACTATTGTTCACCAGGCTGGAGCCAAACACCAGAATTCTGATAGCTTAAGAAGGAATTCTCTACCTAATGATCCAAGTAATCCTGCTTATTATCCAGAGGAAAATGATATTAGAGCAGTGAGGAGTTAGACCTTTCTGGAATATTTAATGATAAACCTGTGATAAAAGTTATAAAAACCTAAAAACTGCTGCAAGGCCTTTTTGTTTGTTGTTGGTGGCCAGTCCAAGCTCTTTTGGACCTTGGAGTTTTCCATTCCAATTCCATCCCTAGAGATAATTTAACCTAAGTAATTCATTGAGGAGGCATGAAATCCACACTTAGAAGCTTTTGCATATAAGTTTTTTTCCAAAGTCTTCTTAGGACTTCACACACATGAGCTGTATGTTCTGCTAATTTTTTGGAAAAAATAAGAATTTCATCAAGCTATACCACCACACAGATGGTAAGAAGGTCTGCAAAAATGTCATTAACAAGAAATTGGAAAGAGGCAGGAGAATTTGTCAGCCCAAATGGCATTACCAAATATTCAAAACTTTCAAACTGAGTTCTGAATGCTGTAAGATGTTCATTCCCTTCTTTAATTAAAAGGAGATTTTTAGCACCACTGAGGTCAATTTTTGAGAAAATGGTAGAACCGGGAAAGATTGTTAATAAGTGAGTCATGGGAGGAATAGGATACTAATTCTTTTGAGTAACAGCATTAAGTTTGCAATAGTCAACACACAAACACAAGCCACCATTGTTCTTTTTCAAAAAGAGTACAGGTGCTCCAGTGCTTGAAGTGCTGGGTCAAATGAAACCTTTCTCTATATTTTCCGCTATATAGGCTTGTAGGGCCTCCTTCTCATGGTGAATAATGAAGTAGATATGCCCAACTGGAGGTAAAAGGCCTTCCAGTTTGATATGGTGATTGTAAGCATGGTGAGGAGGGATTTTATCAGCTTTAACCTTGGAAAAAACATCTAAAAAGGCATGGTAAGCTTCTGGAACTCTCTCCATCACAGTTTCAATTTAATCAGTTTCCTCATCTTTATCTATTCCTTCAGCATTAGTCTGCTTTGGGGCAGAATCAGAAGTAAAAATAATCTATGCAACATTTGAATGGATAGATCATCCTCTATATCCTCCAAGAATTTCAGAGAATTTCCAAAGAATATCCTGTTCACAGAAGTGGTTGTTGAACTCAAGGGAAATTGTTGTGAGTGCATAGATTCTGAAGAGGGAGCAGGAGCAGTGATCTGCAGATTCACTGGCAGAAGATGATTAGTGGCCAAAAAGAGTTCAACAGAAGGGGAATGATCCAAAGTTGGTTGGTTCCTTGGGGTGATCAATCCTGATTTCCAGTTTACCTCTGGGTTCCAGAAATGGAGGAAGTCAATACCTAGAATGATGTCCTCTTTTGGGGGAGTATCAACAACCAAGAAATCCCATTCTAATTTGGGAAAGGAAAGTAGGGAGAGCTTAAAGGAAACATTATGAGTGATCTCCTGGGAAGATGAGTCAGAAGGGTTGAAGGTAAATAGAAAGATAGGATTGGTCAGAGGTTTGGGAGAAAGAGAAAACTTTGAAACAATAGATTTGGAAAGAACAGATTGAGTTGCTCCAGATTCAACAATTACACTGAAGGCCTGATTATAGAAGAGACAAATAAAATGTAAGTCTTTGGTAGGGAGGTTAGAGTCTTTACCTTCCAAAGTTTATACTCAAATGTTGGAGGGGTGATGGTCATGGAGTACCACATTTCCATCACCTAGTCTTTTCCCTGTTTGGGTTTACCAGGAGTGGGATTTTGGCCAGTTTTAAAGTCTGGACGTTTCCTGCAGAGGCTTAGCTTGTGAGCACCTCCAAAGTAGTTACAAAAACCCTCTCTTTCCCTTCTAGCCTTTTCTCAGCTTTGAGGTGTCCATCCTAACCCAAATTGGGATTGGGAACATAGGCTGGAGCAGAATTAGTAGGGGTTGCCTTTGATTTCCCCTTGAACCTACCTTTTTGGCTGGGCTGTCAAGATTTTTGATGATTGGAAGGGCTGGTTCCAGGTCTTGAGGTCTGATGGGAGCTGAAGGACTTTTTCCCGGATCCTTTCATGGTAGCGGGTATTGTACTTAAGGACTATGTCCATTATTTCTTGCAAGTTTTCTTGAGCTCCATCATAAACAGCTAGTTGGTCCAGTAGTCTGGCTGGGAGTCCCTGTCTAAAATGGAAGAAAAAAGCTTTGTCGCCCCATCCAGAGACCTTAGTCATATGTTTCCTGAATTCAGTGATATAGTTAGCGGCATAACCAGTATCTTTCATCTTAAGGAGGGTTAGTTCCTTCTCAGCACGTTGGATTTCCATACAATCCCCGTTGAGGGTATGGAGCTGTTGAGTGAATAGAAACCAAGAGTTAAGTATGAAATATGGTTCATAATTACCAATGTGAGCAAGATTGGGTTTGATCCATAAACTAGCATTTCTTGTAAGGTAAGAGACTTTAATGAATACTTTCTTTCTGTCATTAAAAAAAACCCTCTCATCATTAGCAAGGATGAGTTAACAAGATTGAAGGAAGGGTATGAGCTTGGTTGGGTTTTTCCCATAAACATTTTCTGGAGCATTGATAGATGGAGATTTAAAGTTAATAGAAGGTTCATGGTCAGCAGGTTTGGAGAGATGGGTAATTGCAGTGGTCATTTGCTGAAGAATGGCCAGAAGAGAAGGGTCAGTTGAAGGGCCCTGAGAGGTGGAAGGAAGGTTAGTGGCTGGGGAAGTTGAAGGGACTGCTTTTGCATCAGAAGTTAGGCTAGGAGACTCAAAGCCACTCAAGATTCTGGAATCAAATCCTTAGTCCTCATTGTCATCCTCATAATCTTCTTCTTCTTTTGGGATTGGGGCCATGCTGGCATCATAGGCAGGGGAGTCAAAGCCATGGTAGCTTGGAATTCAAAACTGACCTGCAACCCTGTGGAGGCTAACATTGTCAGAAGAAGGGATAGTAGAAAAAGATACTTGTGGTATAGGCTCCAATAAGTCAGTATCCATAGGGGTAGAGGTGATAGGCACTGTTGCTGGCAGGTGTCACGCTTCCCACTTAGGGATTATTGTCTTCATCACTTTGACATGCCCTCTCCTCAGTACAATCTACCTCAGTCTAAAAGGGCGACACAAATAAAAGCACAACATCAATGGTGTGATCCGCTATTTCCTCTGGCTTGCACTGACCTTCCAATCTTGGCAACCAACTCAGTATATACTTGCAAACTTTGCGGTTAAATCCATACCGGTCGGCCATCCATTATGAGATCCAATGTCCTTCCCTGGCCAATCAACAGCCTTGGACTTCCATCTTTGGTCATGCATTGTTTGTTAGTTTGCATCTACGTCTAACTAAGCCATCACTACTGTAAAGTTTGCAATTAGAATAGTCCCTACCCTGCATACACTATTACCTCTCATTTGCATTACCTTCAACGTCACTCGCTCCTGTCCCAATTTGTCATATAATTGTATGCTCAGATTCTATTGTCTTGCACTTACGCTATGACCTTGGATCTATACCACTGCTTCATTTCCTATCCTCTTCCTGTCATTCATTGCCTCACAGCTTCAACTGTAGTTAGCTCATCACCAGGTTGGATCTAGTCACTTTGGATTACCTTATAAGGGCTATCCCCTTGCCTGATGATTGTCTCCTCAGTTATTTAAATTCATACGTTCTTGCATTTTGCTACAACCTAGTTATCACATTGGACTCAGGTTGAGTTTCCTTCTTTGGAAAACATTCCAGTCCTCTCACCGTTTGTTGAGTGGCATGACTAAGTTCGCACTTCGCAACTGAGTCTTGCTATTCGCACTTGCCCTTGCGCTTGGCATTCCTTTGTTCTCACAATCATCTAAGAATTGCCCTATAGTACGTGGGGTGGTCGTGTGACAGTAAATTAACTAACTCAACTCATCTATTGTAGCCTGCTGACCTATAGTAGACTTCTTCTTCTTGATGTCACCTACTCGCTAAACCGGGAATGCTTCCATTTCCCCTTAAAATGATGAGATCCATTGGGTAGGGAGAACCAGCGCTCCTTGGGCCCAACAACCCTTAGATCCAGTTCCTCCTTCTAAATCGCCATCTGTTGAACCCCCCGATGATCCTTGGGCTCCTCCACGGGATGCTCCAATGGACCCTCTTGTGGAATTTGAAGACTCCGACCATTCTTCCAATGAAACCTTGACTCGTGGTAGACCAGGGGTTTGCACTACTGCTCCCGAGCCCAATTCTCCAACCCTGCTTTTGACATTGATCCAGGCCCTCACTCATGGTGCCCAGAAATCTAGTCCAAGTACTCCTAGCTTTTGCACTCCGGGCATGAAACAACCCAATCACTATACGGGAGAACACCCTCAGAAGCTTAGATCCTACCTACAGTCTTGTAAAATCATCTTTTCAAACAACTCCAACAATTTCCCTTCCAATAGACATAAAGTTATGTATGCTTCGTCCTTCTTAGGAGGTAGAGCCTTGCAGTGGTTTGAACAGTACCTAAAACTTTTGTCCAACAACAGTCCCACTTGTATTCTCAACAACTGGGACAGGTTTGAGCAACAACTTTTCACCCTTTTTGGCGACCCCAATGAAGTTTGAAATGCCAAATACAAACTTAATAGTTTAGTTATGAAGGATAATAGTAGAGCTTCCGTTTATATTTCTCATTTTCAAACCTTGCAGTCTTGCATCCAGTGGAACAAGGCCGCTCTTCTATTCCGTTTCCGAAATGGTCTATGGGCACTCTTAATCAAACAGCTGGCAGTGTGGGGTCATAAGACAACCTTGCTTCAGCAGCTAATCAATTGAGTGATTGAGCTTGATAATGGCTATCATGACAAGAATTGCTCTTGGCAAAACAACCATGGACCGTCCACCTCGGCTCTGAGGGTGGACGAATCCTCAAATCAAAACACGAGGAACCCAAAACCATCCAAACCAACCCCGACTTTGAACTTCAACTCAAAAGGGAAAGCTGTTGCTGAAAGTCCAAAGTTCTTGGACAAAGAAACCGGGATGCTTCAAAACAAGGAACGGCTACAAAGGGAAAAGAACGGGCTGTGTATGTATTGTGGAGGAAAATATGATGTCGACAGCTGTGCAAAGCGGCTAAGCAGTCAAAAAATTAGCTTGTAGTTTCTCTGATACTCGCATAGAGAACTACACATTATCTAAATCACCATGAGTAAATCTTTGCACTTGCGAGTCACTAGGTGCTCTGAGTTTGAGATTTATCCTATTCCATTCAAACAACACTCCTTATCAGGTAATACTTGATTCCAGCGCTAATCTTTCCTTCATCAGTGAATCTTTTTCCAATTCCAAAAATCTTACGCGTTCTGAGATAGATAAATTTCCTATCTATTTAGTAAGTAGTGCAACTGAACCATCTTATTGGGTTTCCCAAAAGGCAAAATGGACCTTTGCATTCTCCAATTTCCCCAGCTTCGAATGAGATTTATTTGTCTTGGCTATACCTGGAATGGATGATACCATTCTAGGCCATTATTTCCTAGTTTACTGGAATCCGGATGTGAATTTGCAAGAAGGATTAATTAACCTTCAAACCTTGCACCCCCAGAACGCTAACCTTTCCATCAATCCGGAATTGAAAAGCCTACCTGACACTGTCATTGAGTTGGATGACACTTTTCCGCCAGGAGATTTGCAATATCCTGAACTTCATTCCCAAATTTCCTCTTCAGATTTAGGAGTTATTGCTTAACTATCCAGCTTACCTCTTTTCTGTTCCTTCAAAGAGAAACAGACACCAACCAAACGGTGTATTTTGTGCTCCCTAATCCTCTCGCACCATGCAAACACCTCAAACCCGGTGCTCAAAGATGACAAGATTAAAGATTTAGAAATCATTCAAGAGTCTTTACCTTTGGTTTATCATGACTTTGCTGACGTCTTTTCGGCTGAAAAAGCAGATAAACTGCCTCCATCCCGTCCTTACAATCACAAGATCAAACTTACTGGCCCACCTCCGGCACCAGGACCAGTTTACTCTCTCTTGACGCAAGAATCAATTGCGCTTCAAGACTACATTGCGTAATATGTAGCAAGAGGATTTCTTTGACAAAGCAATTGGAATACCGGTTCACCTGTCCTATTTGTTCCCAAGAAGGACGGCGGACTTTGCCTTTGTGTTGACTACAGGAAACTGAACCAGGTAACCCGGAAGAATGCCTATCCAGTACCTCCTATGTCACATCTCCTCACCCTTTTCCATGGAGCTACTTACTTCTCAAAGTTAGACCTTTGAGGTGCCTATAAATTAATTCGCATTAAGGAAGGTCATGAGTATTTAACTGCAATGAGAACCCGGTTTGGCAGTTATGAGTATACCGTCATGCCTTTTGGCCTTTGTAACGCTCCTTCCACTTTCCAACATTTTTTCAACAACATTTTCTCCGATCTTGTAGGTAAATACCTTGTGGTATATCTCAATGATATACTAGTTCACTCAAGGAACCTCAAAGATCACATTGCACATGTGCAAGAGGTTCTGCAGCAACTTCGCAAGAATGACCTGGTGGCAAAAGCCTCTAAGTGCAAGTTCCATTCCTCTTCTCTTCATTTTCTAGGGGTTGTAGTCTTGCAGCAAGGACTATTGATGGACCTTGCCAAAAGAAAACGCATATTAGACTGGCACCCACCTTCTTCCATCAAATCCCTTCAAGTTTTCCTTGGTTTCAGTAATTTCTATAGAAGGTTTATTGCGCATTACGCCCAAAAAACTGTGAATCTTACTAGCCTTCTTCAAAAAGACACTCCTTTTGTTTTTACCAAACAAGCTTCTTTGGAGTTTGAAGCTATGAAGAAAGCATTCACCACTTCTCCAATAATTGCTCACTTCAACAAGCTAGCTTGCACTATTGTCAAAACAGAGGCAAGCAACTATGCGATTGCAGGAGTAATCTGGCAGTTTTCTTCCTCCACTTCTCTCTTTCATCCCGTAGCTTTCCAGTCTTGCAAGTTGCTTGCTGAAGAGCTTAACTATGAGATTCATGACAAGGAAATTCTTGCAATTGTTTATTGCTTGAAGAAACAGCGTTCATACCTTTTGAGCCTTAGGGAATCCTTTGAGGTTTTAACTGATCATAATTCTTTAAAGTATTTCATGAGCTCAAAAGTCCTCACACGTAGACAGGCACGATGGGCCAAATACCTCTCTGAGTTCCACTTTAGGATCACGTACTGTCCTGGGAAACAAGTGGTACTTCCTGATGCTTTATCACGTTGGGACGACGTTTACCCAGGGGGGGGGGAGCACCTTCGCCAAAAACAACCCTGAAAGCGTCAGGACACTCTTCTAAACCCAATCTGCCCAACTCAGTTTGATCATCGCTCACTTACAAGATTTGGCTTCCGAACTCCAACAAGCTCAACGCAAAAACCCCAAGTGCATCGAACTTTGCAAAAGTGCAAACTTATTAGATAGTAGTTACAGTATTGATGATAATGACTTTTTAGTCTATGATAATTGTATAGTAGTACCAGATAATTCTTGCATTAAGTTAGATATCTTCAAGTCACAGCACAATTCTCCGCTTGCTGGTCATCATGGGCAGGATAAAACCTACCAATTGATTGCACGAGACTTCTAATGGCCTGGTATGACCAAAGAAGAAAAAGACTATGTTAGCGCGTGCTATGATTGCAATCGTATCAAGTCCTTGAAACACCGGAAGTATGGGCTGCTCCAGCCACTTCCAATTATGCCTTTTCCTTGGAACTTGCTGTCTATGGATTTCATCTCTCAATTAGCTTCTTCTAGTGGATATGATTCTATTCTAGTAATAGTAGATTGCTTCTTGAAGATGGCTTTATTTTTACACACTAATGTGACAGCCTCTTCAGAAGACTTAGCTAACTTGTTCATAGAATATGTATTTTCAAAACATGGTCTCCCTGATAATATAGTTAGTGATCGTGGATCTCTGTTTGTCTCAAGCTTCTGGACCTTTCTATGCCAACATTTGAAGATCACTTGAAATTTATCAACGGCTTACCACCCAGAAATGGATGGGCAAACCAAGCGATTTAATCAGATTCTCAAACAATATCTTTGAATTTATGTTGCCTATCAACAAGACGACTGGTCGCAATTGCTTCCACTAGCCAAATTTTCCTACAACAACTCCACTCATTCCTCCACCAAAAAGTTGCCCTTCCAAACTCTTTATGGTAGAAACCCAACTTTCTCTTCCCTTCACGTAGCACCTTCTCAACCTGCTACCGATTACCTTGAACAAATTCAATCCCTTCAATCGCAACTTTGAACCAACCTCTAAGAAGCAAACCAGTGCTATAAGGAGCAAGCGGACCCATCTCGCACTTTGGCTCCAACTTTTGCAGTAGGAGATCAAGTATGGCTTGATGCTTGCAACATTTGCAGTACTCGCCCAACTTGCAAACTCTCCAAAAAAAGCTTGGCTCCTTTAAAGTAGAATCAGTCATCTCCCCTAACGCCTTTAAACTTACTGTACCTGCAAAATGGCAAGGTGTCCACCCGTTCTTTCATGTGTCTCTCCTAGAGACAGCTTGAGTCCTATACCCGGGCAAGACTCATCCCCCTCCTGAACCGGTCACTGTCCTCAATCATCAAGAGTGGGAAGTAAGCCATATTCTGGATTCCAGGTTACGCAAAGGAAAACTTCAATACCTCGTCGAATGGTCTGGTTTCCAGTCCAACGAAGATTGCACCTTGTGGGAACCAGCCCATCACCTTCGCAATTCACCCAACGTGATTCAAGACTTCCATGCGAGCTACCCTTGCAAACCTTGACAATCATAATTCTATCCCATCCAATTCCATTCCATTCCATTCCACATTTCATCCCATCCAATCCCATTCCATTCCATTCCACATTTTATCCTATCCAATCCCATTTCATCTCACATTCTATCTCATCCAATCCCATTCCATTCCATATTCCATCTCATCTAAACCCATTGATCTCACACCATCATCCCATCAGTTAATTCCTCCATCTCACCGTGTTATTCTTTTTCTTTTTCTCATTTCCCTTTCATTTCTACTAAATAAAACCTCATTCCTTATTATTAAAAAAAAATGATAATAATATTTCTATTTATAATAATAATAAATATATATATATATATATATATTTATAATAACAAATTTTCTTTTACTTCTTTCTCTGCATCCTCCCAATTTTCCATCAATTCCGCAACCATGGATCAAAAAGTATCCAGGTCTTCATTGTTGGTTAGTGCGGACATTCTTTGGAGAACTAGCACTTCCGTTACGATGTGCCTCTCAAAGATCTCCTTGCACCTTGCAATCCAAGCTTGCTTTGGCCAAGAATTCCATCCGCCTTCCTCCAAGAGCTCTTTGTACGCTCTCTTCCTTTGGCCTCCCAATGTGCCTTTTCCAATATCTTCCGTCAGCCGCCTTGCATCCGTTTCAATCGGCCCTACAACTTGCACCAGATCCGTTTTGCCTCAGCCTTCCATTTCTTCCGTTCCATCCACTCCATCCCTTCCATCTCCTTCATTTCCTTCTCCCAATTCATCCTCTCCTTCTCTCCCTCCATTTCCGTTTCCTCCATTTCCTGATTCCCCTTCCTCTTTGTTTCCTTCCTCCTCCCTTGCTTCCTCATTTATAATTCCTACCGGTTCCGCACCCAACACTTTGCCTCGCACCTTGGCATTCATCTGGGCCTCCGGGAGTTCAGTTGGTGGTCCCCAGTAAGGTGGTGGTGGTGGTGGTGTGTTTGTTGTATATCTTTGGAAACAAGGAAACACTAGCAAAACAAGCAAAATTAGTTATTATTTTATGATCATTAGTCAGTCCAGATTAGTACTTACCAGGAACTCAAGTCCCCAAGTATTTGATCTCCGGCAACGGTGGTATCTTGTAGTTAACCCTTGGCGCGGACCTATGACTTCGCATCTCCCTCAATGATTCCGCGGGACCCTTGACAGACGACTCAACATTTATAGGGAAGTTACATGCCACTTTGCGAAGGCAACATTGCTCGCACTTGCCTTGAAGGCCTTGGACGGCAGTACTAGAAACACAACGCTTGTTTTGGCAAATACAGTTTTTGCAACGGCAAGATGACGATGACATCATTTTATATAGATTATAAATTTATCAAGTAATGAATTGAATAATGTAAGGGGTATACAGTAATAATTAACAACTTGAAATCAATGGGAAAATTTATCTGAACGCTTGCAGGAGCTTGCGTCTTTATACCCGGGCAACTGTCACGCTTCCCACTTAGGGATTATTGTCTTCATCACTTCGACATGCCCTCTCCTCAGTGCCATCTACCTCATTCTAAAAGCATGACACAAATAAAAGCACAACATCAATGGTGTGATCCGCTATTTCCTCTGGCTCGCGCTGACCTTCCAATCTCCGCAACCAACTCAGTATATACTTGCAAACTTTGCAGTTAACTCCATACCTGTTGGCCATCCATTATGAGATCCAATCTCCTTCCCTGGCCAATCAACATCCTTGGACTTCCATCTTTGGTCATGCATTGTTTGCTAGTTTGCATCTACGTCTAACTAAGCCATCACTACTTTACAGTTTGCAATTTGATTAGTCCCTACCCTGCATACACTATTACCTCTCATTTGCATTACCTTCAACGTCACTCGCTCCTGTCACAATTCGCCATACAATTGTACGCTGAGATTCTATTGTCTTGCACTTACGCTATGACCTCAGATCTTTACCACTGCTTCATTTCCTATCCTGTTCCTGTCATTCATTTCCTTACCGCTTCAACTGTAGTTAGCTCATCACCAGTTTGGATCTAGTCAATTTGGATTAACTTATAAGGGCTATCCCCTTGCCTGATGATTGTCTCCTCAGTTAGTTAATTTCATACATTCTTGCATTTTCCTACAACCTAGTTATCACATTGGACTCAGGTTGAGTTTCCTTCTTCGGAACAAATTCCATTCCTCTTGCTGTTTTTTGAGTGGCATAACCAAGTTTGCACTTCGCAACTGAGTCTTGCTGTTTGCACTTGCCCTTGCGCTTGGAATTCCTTTGCGCTCACGATCATCTAAGAATTGCCCTATAGTAAGTGGGGTGGTTGTGTGACAGCAGGTTAGAAAAATTTCTACCACAAGCTCTGGGATTAGAAGGGTCAGTAAGTTCAGCGGTACCTCTCCCTCTGGAGCTATGGGTGACAGCTGGGTTAGAGATGTGGGAAATGTTAGCACGTTGTGGGGGAATTCATATTATTGAGGATAAATAATTATCCAAAAGTTGCTCTTCACCTTAGAACAAGAATAAAATGATCAAAAACATTTTTCCCTGATCAACTTAATTATTGGTCAAATTAACCATGAAATTACTTGGTCTAAGCCTCAAAGTGTTGAAGCGTCAAAGCATCAAAGCTTCAAATTGTTGAAGTGTTGAAGTGTTGAAGTGTCACAGTGTTGAAGCTTTGAAGGGTCAAAGCGTCAAATAGGAACTTAGATTTTAAATTTGGGCATTTTATGGAGGTTTGACAGTAATATAAGGGGTAAAATGAAAATGGCTATAAATCAAATAGCCAAGTTCAAGGTTGGGGAAGGAAATAAAGCAAAAAAAAAAATTCCACAACTCAATAGCAAGATTTGATGCTGTCTAAAGGATAAGGCTTGTGTTTGGTGAAGAAGGGTTATTGGGGAAGAAATCAGTTTAATTTCACAAGGGCTGTTGAATGCAAGCAGGGCTTGGCACAGAGGAGACTTCACTCTCAGTAGGCTTGGGGGGAAAGGATACTGGAAGATGCTACAAGGAGCAGAGTAGGATTTAATTAGATTTAAGGTGATGAATGACACTTGATGGGATGGATTCCTGGTAAGAATTAGTGAACTGATTTCTTGGGGGACGATCAGGAAGAGGAAGATAAGGGCTGCTTAAATAGACAGGAGGCTGGACTACAACAGAGGTATAGAAGCCTTGGGGCTCAGACTACATATGTGATGAAAAGGGAGCATTCAAGGTAACAGAGAGGCTGATCAGGTATGCTACTACATTGGGGTTAGGCTGCTTACTACATTGGGGCTAGGCTACAGGTCTGGCTGTTTAAGTGGGGGATGTACAGTGAGAGGATGTACAGTGTACATGGAGTTCATCACACTATGTACAAAGTAGAGATAGTATGTGATTCAATCTGCAAGAGGATGTGCATAAGGATTCCCAAAGGATAAACAATAGTGAGGTATAGGATAGAAAGAGTGAAGAAGGTTAGAAGATATGCAGGACCTGAGAGATTAAGTATGTTCAAGCCTGGGTAGCCTATATTTGTAATTCATGAGGTGAAACTATATGCAGATATGTAAGGCATGAAGATCCTGAGGATATTTAGTTGAAGCAGATATACTGATAAAGTCTCCAGATCCCTGAGGTTGAAGTTCCTGAGGTAAGTAGATTAGACTGAGGTTAGACTGAGTTAGGTGTCAGTATGACACCCTTCACGTTTCCAAAGGAACTTCCTGCGGAGTTATCTGTTTCCGCCCAACCCTATCATTTTTTCCTTAAAGCGCAACTTTGACTTTGATGCTTTGACACTTTGACGCTTGAACTTTCACTTCTTTGTCTTCAATGCTTCAAATTTGACTGCTTCAATGCTTTGAATCAAATAGCTTTGTGTTGAGTATTCCCCAGGTACTCTTCAGCTATCATCTCCTACCGCGCCTCCGCGCAGAGTACCTTACCACCTATTGTCATTTCTGACCGCACCTCTGGGCGCGGATGCGCATTGAATCTACAATGGGGACCCCAATGTGGCCTTCTTGTACATACTTGGACTCACTGCTTCAGACAAATCTTGCAAAGATCGACCAACCATTTCATCCTCCAGTTATTATCATTCAATCCTCTTCTTCTTCCTTCTATCTTGTCTTTCTATGTTTCTTTGGACTATCTTCTTTATCATTCTCCTTTATTTTCCAATCTCCTCAACAACCATCCTTCCTCCATCAAATAAATGCTCAATCCGAATTTGCCAATCTCTGACCTGTAAGATGACAACTTCTCCAACAAACCCTATTGAATTCAATCTAACTCTACAATCCAAACAATCCTTCTCCTTCCACTCAAATTCCTTGTCTTCTATTTCTTTTCCCTCCTCAATTGTCTCATCGTCTACAGATCTCCTCTAAACTCAAATCTGTCTCATTGAAAAACACTCTTTGATCTATGCTGTAGGATTCTACATTTCTTTCTTCACGCTTCCTGTCTCTTTGAAGATTCTTTCTGATACATTTCTTTCTGTCTATTCCTGATTTCTTAGCCCAAGCTGGTTATATTCCTAAAGAAATAAATCTCAAAATTATTACGGTTAAAAGCCAAAGCTCCTCCTACAAATCAAAACAATAAAGCCAAGAACAAACCAGCCGGAGCAAACAACTACTTTCATCAAGTTGCCCTGAAGGCATTGGTTGATGCCATACCTCATTTAAATGAAGAGAATTATTCCATCTGGCGAGACAACATTTTCATGTTGTTTGACCTCAAAGATATCAAGGACGCTATCACTCCTAATTCGGGACCCCTGTCCTCAAAACAAGATAGAGAAATCAGGGCAATATTATTATCCAAGCTTGACAGTACCACCCATGCAAATGTTGTCAATTCCACAAACATTTCCTCTTCTAAACTCTTATGGGCTGAAATTACAAGAAGATTTTCCTCCTCAGAGACAGCTAATCGAGCCAGAGTCTTCAACCACTTCCTCCATTCCGTCTTCCGTGAAAATGCCATTGAAAGCTTCATCACTGAAATGAGAAAAGCCATCACAAGAATGATGGACGTTGGGATTGAGCTACCTAACAATATCTTGGCGTACCTGCTACTATTCAAGTTTCCCCCTACACTTGAAAACCTCAAGCAACAAATTATGCACATAGCAAAGAATCTGACAATGGATGTTGTTTTCAATCACCTTATCCAATACCACAACAAGAGAAAGGCACAGTCCAATCCAAATAAATCATCCACCAATGTCTCATTAGTCTTGACTAAGACAAGGAACTATAAGGATGAGAAGAAAACTAAGATGAGATGTTGTGAAGGATATCACAATCCCTACGCACCTCACGTGGAGACTTCATGCTTCCATCTTCATCCCAAGATTGCACCTGAATGGTGGATCAAAAAACAAAACAAGTGGAAAAACAAGATTAAAAAGAATCCAAAAATCAACTACCACGCCTTACTGACTCTATGGATTAATTTGGATAATAACCCTAATCTACTCTTGGACTCCGGAGCTAACGTACATATTTTTAACCATCTGAAGTTCTTCTCCTCCATAGAGCTACAAGAGGAGCCCAAGGAAATCAAGACCGGAAAACTGGAAGCTAATCTCAAAATACAAGGGATTGGATTGGTCAAACTTGAATGGAACAATTCTGTGATCATGCTCAAAGATTGCGCCTACGTACCCAACATAGTTGTCAATCTGATCAGTCCTGGACTTCTTGCAAAGAAGGGCTGTAACCTCACTCAAACCCAAAATATGTTCAAGGTGACCAGAGAGGACCAAATTGTGCTGAAGGGATCAATAAGAGATAATCTGTTTGTCATTGAAAAGCCACGCTTGACTGGCCAAAATAACGCAGTGAACTTCATCAATCAAACCTCTCAATCATATACTCTATCCAAATTGCACAAAATGTACGGGAACGCGTCTATCTCCACTCTCAAACCTCTCCTAAAGGACCTATTCTCAAACAACAAGCTCCAGGCTTTTCATTGTGATAACTGCATCAAGAGAAAAATTACCAGGTCTCCCTTTTCAAACGTCTCCACTCCTGCTAGTAAACCCTTAGAACAAATCCATCTCAATTTAGTTGGTCCAATCACTCCTCAGTCAAAGGCTGGCCATCATTACCTACTCACTCTGGTTGACAACCATACCGGCTACCTCGCATCTTTTCCTCTATCTTCCAAAGATAAAACACCTGAAACAATCATCAATCTTCTAGAAACCAAATATAAGCGTTTAAATTACTACCCCACCAAGATCTACTCAGATAAAGGAACGGAATTCTGCAATTCAATGTTAAAAGACTTCGCAAAAAGGAAATTTATCAAACTCCGCACTTCCAAGCCGTATCATCCACAACACAACAGATAAGTTGAAAGAGCCAATAGGACAATCATCAAATCCGCCCAATCCACTTTCTCCTCATCCCGCCTTGCTAAGAACTATTGGCATATAGTGACACGCAGTTGTTGCTTTATGTTAAACCAAATCCCTCAAGAAGGTAACCAATCATCTCCCTGGGAACTCATGTTTGGCAAGACTCTCCCAGCTAATTAATTGCAACCTGTAGGTTCCTCTGTGATCTACCTTGCCAACCGTCTCCAGAAAGGAAGAAAATTTGATGAAAAAGGTCTAGAAGGAGTTCTCATTGGATTCAACCCCATCTTTCATTCCTACTTGGTCCTAACTACGCTTGGAACCGTTGTGGAAACTAAACATGTCAAGTTCCTCAAGAATCAGCTCAACAACTTTCCTTTCTACAAGCCACAGGGCTAAGACATCTTCTCTCAACCAGATTTGAATGCCTACGGAACTGATTTCTCAACCAATGAAAAACAATACCTAATTAGGGAGTCTACCCCTGAACACTCTGACTGGGACTCAGGTCAAGAAGACATTCTTCCATCCTCTCTGGAATCCTCTCCCCCTCCTTCACATCCTGAAATTGAGCAACCTTGTCAACAACCCAATCTCTGTCCCCAACACAAACTTCAAAAACCCCAGAGATACGGCTTCCACCATTACTACAAACCTCCATCTTATAAGGCCGCCAGGAAATGTTCCAAAAGGCCTAGGTGGAAAACAGCTTCCAAAGAAGAACTCAAATCAATTGAAACGCAAGAAGTTTGGGAAGAATATTAAGGGGAACCAGACAACATACTAAACACAACTTGGGTATTCAAGGTTAAAGAAAATAGCCACGGAGAACCCGTCAAATATAAAGCACTCCTGTGCGTGCAAGGATTCAACCAGGTTCAAGGTGTAGATTTTGAAGAGACTTGGGCTCAAACGGGGAAACTTGGATCCCTTTGTCTTGCTCTGATCTATGGCTTGAAAAATCAAATGACTTTTACTCAATTTTATGTAAAGGGAGCTTTTCTTCACCCTCCCTTGAATGAAACTGTAATAATAAGAACTCCTGAAGGATCAAATCAAAAATCTCCTTATCTCAAATTAAAAAAATTGCTCTATGGGCTACGCCAATTGCCTAAAAATTGGTACAATACACTTACCGCCTGGATCAAGTCCCAAGAATTCTGCAAATCTGTCAGCAACCCCTGTTTGTATCTTAACTCTAATTCAAGGGAAGTCCTCTACTTCGACGTTGACAATCTAATTCTGGTAGGAAAGTCTGACTTGTTTGCAGCCAATTTCTTAAAAAGATTCTCAAATTCTTCCTGTCACTCACCAAATACAATCCTTGGGATGCTAATGCAATTTGACGGGGACAGTATATTCCTAAGCCAACCAAAACATATCAAGAGGGGCCTTGAAGAACTGGGTCTCACCCACTGCAAAAACATAAATACTCCTCTCACTCAAAACTTCCATCTCAAACCGGCTTCAAATGAAGATCACGCGCAGCTCTGTCAACTGAATATCAACAACCAATCTACAATTGGATTGCTGAATCATTTGTCTCAATATACTCGCCCAGACATTTCCTTTGCTGTCTCCAGTCTCACAAGATTCAATGCAAAGCCAGGCCTCACTCACTGGCAGGAAGTACGCAAAGTATGGAAGTACCTCAAGACCACAAAGGACTTCAAATTGACTCTTAAGTAAGACTCATCTAAGGAATCTATCTCAAGTTAGAGTGACGCTACGTGGGGAGACGACCCCATCTCTTGCAAGTCTCAAACCGGATACATAGTCTTACACCCCGGTAGTCCGGTCCTCTGGAATTCCTTGAGGCAGCAAAATGTTACATACTGCTCAACTGAATCTGAACTCAACGCCTTGCTCAATTGCTACCTCGAGTTGAAGTTGATCACCCATCTAGTTGAAGAAATCCATGGCTCTACTTCCAATGAAACAACAATGTACATAGATAATAAAGGTTTAGATGATAAAATAAAGAAATTTGGGTCGCACTCCAAGTCACGACACATCAACATTAAAACTAAAGGCCTGCGGGAAGATTTTTCTCTTGTCAAGTTCAACCTGCGTCTTGTTCCCACTGCTGAGATGATAGAAGATACTCTCACTAAAGCTACCTCCATAGGAGCCCTTCACCTTCTTCAACAAATCATATTTCCCAGCAAACCTAATCAATCCTAAGTCGGTTCCATCTTACCGGTCACAAGGGGTGTTGAGTATTCCCCAGGTACTCTTCAGCTATCATCTCCTACCGCGCCTCCGCACAGAGTACCTTACCACCTATTGTCATTTCTGACCGCGCCTCTGGGCGCAGATGCGCACTGAATCTACAACGGGTACCCCAATGTGGCCTTCTCATACATACTTGGACTCACTACTTCAGACAAATCTTGCAAAGATCGACCAACCATTTCATCCTCCAGTTCTTATCATTCAATCCTCTTCTTCTTTCTTCTATCTCGTCTTTCTATGTTTCTTCCAACTATCTTCTTTATCATTCTACTTTCTTTTCCAATCTCCTCAACGGCCATCCTTCCTCCATCAAATAAACGCTTGATCCAAATTCGCCAATCTCTGACCGGTAAGATGACGACTTCTCCAACAAACCCTATTGAATTCAATCTAACTCTACAATCCAAACAGTCCTTCTCCTTCCACTCGAATTCCTTGTCTTCTATTTCTTTTCCCTCCTCAATTTTCTCATTGTCTACAGATCTCCTCTAAACTCAAAGCTGTCTCATTGAACAACACTCTTTGATCTACGCTGTAGGATTCTACATTTCTTTCTTCACGCTTCCTGTCTCTTTGAAGATTCTTTCTGATACATTTCTTTCTTTCTATTCCTGATTTCTCAGCCCAAGATGGTTATAGTTCTAAAAAAATAAATCTCAAACTTATTACTTTGATGTGCTTTGACGGGGCTTCATCAGCTTCAAAGGGACCTCAAATAGCTCCGAATTGCTTTCACGGGGCTCAATCAGCTTTGAAATGCTTTGAAAGGACTTCAAATAGCTTTGACGTGCTTTGAAGGGGGTCAATCAGCTTCAACGTGCTTCAATGGGACCTCAAATAGCCTCAAATTGCTTTGACGGGGATCAATCAGCTCCACCTTCCTTTGAAATGCCTCAATCAGCTTTGGCGTTGTTTGACGGGACCTCAAATAGCTTCAAAGCGCTTTGACGGGGCTCAATCAGCTTCGAAATTCTTTGACGGGACCTCAATCAGCTTAGAAGTGCTGAAACAGGGGTCAAATTACTTCAAATATAATCCATTTTGGCCATTTAATTCTCAATATCTTCTCTGGGTACTTATTTTGGTTCATTTACTTTCTCCAGCGTACTTGGAAACCATGCCAGCCCAACATGCACAACCATCATTCATTTAAAGTCCAACTCTCACTAGAGAAGCAAGAGGCAGATGTTCTGTCATCAACATCTCCAATCAGGACCAGTCAACTCCTCAATCTTGTAATTGTGGGAGGACCCCTTCCAACTTTCCAATGCCAGAAAGCTCCACTTCCATGGGCACTGGTATCCTTCCTCCAGATCCTCCTAGATCTTCTCTTTCCCCTTCCCCACCTGCAGTTAGTTGCATCAGTAATTGTGTAATTGGTCAATATCCCCAAGCAGGCTTTGGATTAGATTCTCCATTTTATGATCCCAACATCATTCTTATTCCAGAAGACAAGGGCAAGGAAGTAAGTGATGATTCAGAATTTGATGCAAGAGTCCTAAATAAGCTTAATTCACCAACTATGGAACCTCAAGAAGTATTTGTAGCTTCAACTTCTACTGCAACCCCTGAACCTCCAACCCAACCTCAACCTCCAACATCTGCTGTGGACCCAAATCTATTAGCCCTCCTCCAGGCCATGAATTCTGCTTTGGAAACACTTTCTCAACCTCCCACAACCAGTACTTTTTACTCTGGCACCTTCAAGTCTCCTTCAATGAATGCGCCGGATATGTTTGAAGGCAATAATCATAGAAAACTCCAACCAACCCTCCAATCTTGTGAACTCATTTTTGCAAACAATGAAGGAACTTTTAGCCTGGACAGGAAGAAGGTACTCTTTGCAGCTTCGTGCCTCTTGGGAAGTTCAAATTGATGGAGCCAACCCTATCTGGCTCACCTTTCCAACCAAGAGCCCTCTTCCCTCCTCAACTCATGGTCCCACTTTGCAGAGAAACCTCACATCCTCTTTGGCAACAGAATAGAAGTCTTCAAGGCTGAAAAGAAACTGGTAAACTTGTAGATGAAGGAATCTGGCTATTCTTCAACCCAAATCACTGAATTTAGATTACTTATGACCAAAGTCTCTGGATGGGGTGATAGAGCTCTGTATTTCTGTTTTTGACAAAGCCTTCCTTCACGCCTTCTGGATCAACTAGCAGGGTAAAATGGCTCTCAAGAAACTCTACCGGATCTTATGGATATATTTTTGGACTATGATAAAAGGTATCATGAAAGGGTAAAAGATAAATCCTCTTCTCTCAATAATTCTCAACCCCACAGTTCTTCTCAATCTCAATCTACCTCTAATCAGGCTGGCAAGGGTAGCGGTGAGGGTAGGGAGCATGACCAGTCCCCAGAAAGGTCAACTTCAAATATGGCATTTACCAGACCCTCTTTGGACATAGGTCCAGATGGAAAAATCAAGGAAGAAGAAAAGGAAAGAAGACAGAGGGAAGGCTTATGCTCATATTGGGGCAGTAAACACAATACAGAGGGCTGTAGAAAGAAACTTTTCAAATCATCCTCTTCTCCTAATCCAGCACCTTCCAGTGCTTACCCAAAGCCAAACCAATATTACTCTCACCCTTTTCTTCCTCTTTTCAAGGCTTATCTCTATTGTTTGTTTGATTCAGGTGTAAACCAATCTGTAATCGTAAATTAAATTTTTCAAAGTTATCTATACCTTACAGCCCTCTCCCTCTGGGAAAACATACTCATCTTTTCAACCCCAGGGTTTCACTTATATCCTTTTCTTTCTAGCTTTGAATGGGAACTCCTTAAATTCAATGCACCATTAACAAAAAATTCACCCTGTGAATTGAATCTCCTCATCACTGGAATTCAGAGGCCAACTTGGAATGTGGGGCTGATCAGCTCAAGAAACCAACCAACCGCTGTCCTTTCCGCAAACCTTGTTGAACTCAACCTGGCTATACTGCCACAGCTAACCTGACTACCACTATTCCTTTCGCGCTGCAGCCCAATGCAATCTCCCTCACTTCAGAAACTTTTGCAATTCCCCAACAAAACTTCCAATTCATTCCAGTTCAGCACTCTTTCCACTTTCTTGGATATTCATTTATCCTTTATTTTTCACAGCAGGAAAATATATTGGATTCATCCTTGCATACAATGAATTTGGTTCCCCCTTCTGATGTTTTTCTTTGTTACTGATGAATCTCCAGAAGAATCAGAGACTGTGTGAAAGAAAGTTACTGCTAATTAGAATTCATTTTTAGATTCTCTTCTCCCAGGTTCAATCAGACCAACTACCTTCACACCGCGCTTACAACCACCATATTGGACTGGAAGGCTTCATACCTCCAGTTGGGATTTTCTATTCAATACCTTAAATGAAAAGTCAACACTAAAAGCCTAAATAGCAGAGAATGTAGGGAAATTTTTCATACAGCCCCAGAACTTCTAGCACTGGCGCACCTGTCCTTTTTTCTTCCAAGAATAAAGATAGTGCTTTACAATTATGTATTGAGTTTTGCAAACCTGATGCTTTTATCAAGGAGAACCTTCACCCAATTCCTCCAATGAATTTCATTGACTTTCTTCTTAGGTTCTACCATCCTCACCAAAACTGATCTCAGGATGCTTACCTCAATCATCACAAGCCTTTTGATTTACTAACTGGTTTTTTTTCCTTCAAAGTATTTCCATGTCTTCCAAAGCTCTCACCATAAGACAAGGGTATTATATGGAACTCTTTCTTGTTTCAACTCACTTAAAGTCCTTGGGTTTTCTTCATTGAATTCACCCAGCTTCCTGTCACATTGGGAAAACATGTTTCCAGACAGGAAAACACTTACTCTGAACAGAATCCTGATGAATTTGGAACTTCTGAACTTTTTTACCTCTCTTTGAAAAATTTCAGCTCTCTGATACCAGGAACCTTGCAGTCCTTTAGCCACAGAGAGTGATAGAATATACTGGAATAATAATAATAATAGTTTTCAAATGATAAACACTTAAAAAGCTCAAATAATAAATATTTTAAGAGATGGTGCAAGTTTTAATTGGTTTGGTTAAAAGGTTTTTCAATTTGTTATAAAAATAGGGGGCACAGTATTATACTACTGGAGATCTTTATAGACAGACAACCTCTCTTCAAGGGGCCTCCTTACGCAGTTTAAGAAACTTGGAATAAATTATGGGTGCCTTATGAGGACTTATCCACTGATATGGCTGGGAAAAACAGCACAAAGGCCAAGTCAGGAAGTGAAACACTTACTCAGATTACTTCATCACAAAAATCCTGCAAAGATAGGAAGGGTTTCAGAGCAGATGGGGTGGATTTTTTTGAATAACTTCAATGGGTTGATTGGTTTTTTGAGAAATAAATAATAATACTAAAGAAAAGGTCTTAAATCACTTTCTTATCTCTTTATAAGCACTTGACTAAGAATGACACAGGGTCTGATTGATAATAATTTCTATTAAACTGATGGGGAATAATAGATCCAAAGAGGTCTGCATAAATACCTTTTGGGGTGATTATGAGCTTCTCAGGGCACGTAGGGAAGGTTATGCTCATGAGCTGAGGCTAGAAAGTCAGTCAGGGAAGGCACAGAACTTCCACTTGTTGCTTTAAATCAGCTGTCCTCAGATCTTCTGGTTTTATGCACTATTTCAGCCACAGGATTTGTTAATCTGTTAATGGCATAATTTGATCATTCTGCACTTATCCTCTATTTCTATTGATGAAATGGTTTAAATTAGACAGATGTGTATGTTTATTTACTTCCCATCATCTGCTGATCACGTAGGTAATTTTTAATAATTTTTACAGCCACTCCTTGTAGTAATTTGTGGTCTTCAAAGATCAGGATCAGGGATTTACGTGGTAATCCTCAATATTTGATTTATTATTAAAGATACTTCAGAATTAGTTTTTTATTAATTTTATTTAAGTTTTAAATTTTATAGACTATTTTTAATGCATATGTAACTTTATTACATATACCAAATAATCCTGACTAGGTTGTAGCTCTTATGAGTGGTACCTGTTTGCCAGATTACTCACAACTGATCCTGACGCGGTGATCAGTCCATTCAGATGTGCACGGGGTAGGATCAGCTGCATGCGTGGCAGAATTGGCTGCGCGCGGGGTAGGATCAGCTGTATGCGTGGCAGAAGTGGCTGCGCGCGGGACTTCAGTACGCGGGAGTTTGATGCTACTGGTATGTAAGGGTTATGTAAGGATGTGGGACTGCGCGCAGGAATTATGAAAGTACACATTTCCACATGTAAATCCTAAAAAATACACAACACCTCAATTCTGACTGAATCTGAGGTGTGAAACCTATACGTGAAAATGTGTGCAAAATATTAAATTGGACAAAAAGTTCCATAGTGATGCCATGGTTTTATGGTCTTTTCTCTCTTTAATTATTAAAAATATAAGGAGTTGGATTTCAAGGGTGGGGTCAGTGAGTGACCCTACCTAATTTTGGGTGGAGAATCCATTTCTAAAACAATATTTCTGGATTTCTTATTCCTTCTCAAGTCAAATTCAATATTCTTATTTACTTTTTTTTAATTTATATTTCTGTTACTTTGACAGGTCGCTCTGTACATAGTAGCAAGCTGACAAAAAAATTCTTGAAGAACAACTGATTGAACTGACATAAAATCAATAAGCTGAAAATTTTCTCCAAGAAATCATTGAAAGATTGAAGAAAGGGGATGAAGTGACTAACAATTCTATAGATTCTTACAGTTGCTTACTCCTGTTCATGGTTAAAGTGGGTATACCTTACATGCTGAAAAAATAAAGCTAGAAATACCCTTTCAATCAACAAAACTCCTCTGATCAAGATCAAAACAGCCTATGGATAAATATAGTAACTATGCTGACCTTAATAGAAACAGAATTCTCAAAGGAATTAATCCTTGGAATTAATTATGAATATCTGAAAGGAAAATCACTACAGACAGACCTTCCAAGGTAGCTTTTTTGAGTGTTGGTTGGGAAGCTTTTCTCATTTTGGAAAAATTAGATACTCATGCTTCAAATCCAAAACCCTGATCAACTAATCAATCCATCCATCCATCAATCCATCCATCCATTTATTCATCCATCCTCAATCTCATCAAATAAATTCTGGGAACCAACATCCAACTTCACCACCACTGGATTTCCCTGCTTCATCCACCATTTCAACTCCATTCATCATTCCAAAACCAAATTTTTCTATAATCCTTTCCCCAATCCAAATTCCAATCACCATCACTTCCCAATCACAAATCAATCCATTTATCCCCCATCAAAATAAAATCCATAAAAAAATTCCATCCTCAAAAAACTCAACTCCTTTCAATCAATCACTTCCAAAATAAAATCAAAAATAAAATGTAAATAAGAAATAAAATGTTTTCCTTCCTATCCTAAGCCTTCCAAATAATCCTTTCAACCTACATATCATATCAAAAAATACTTCAAAATAAAAATATCCTTCAGTCCACCTATCCAATAATTTTCTATCTCTTCCATACCTTCTTACTTCAAATAATCAATCCTCAAATCCATCAACATCAAATCATAATTAAATTCCATCATCCATCCCAAAAATTCCTGGAACCCTTCCAACATCACTTCTGGATATTCATCACCATCAGCACTTAAAACCAGTCTTCAAAAAACCAGAACCTCCCACAAGCATTAATCTCAAATACTTCCAACCTCTTCAACCATCTTTCAGAACCTCCTCTTTTCCTTCTCCCTTCTCTTCCACACCAAACCTTTTTCACCTTCACTACTCCCTTATGTTAGAATTATGGCCAGCAATTAGCTTAGGCAAATGAGCAGTATTTAAAGCAGAAGAAATGCTGGACACTGGGTTTCAATATTGTCTAATGGGGCTCTCACAGTGGGGCAATATCTTGGATGAATTTGATTGGAATGATGAATGAATGGATGGAAAACAGCAGGGAGAAGAGCTCCTTAAGTACAAAAGATTGGCCTCTTGTGAGCCCATGATACAACAAGCAAAACGGCAAATTTCCAGCACCAAAAGAGCTCTACAGGCTCTACTGGCCTTGTTACTTGGTTTGTACTACATCAGCCCACATGGCATCAGTCCCTGTACCCTTACAACCATCCTATTCCGGTTATTTCTGGTGTTTCAACCTCAATGGGGCTTAACCAGCCCCTTAACTGTTCAATCCCCTTGGCTGGTTGTCCTTTACAACCAGCCATGATGACCTTTATTGCCTTGTTTACGGGCTGGTTTCCTCATGCAGCCAGCCCCTGGCCCCTCAAATGGGCCAGGTGGGACCCAGGGCACACCTGGGTCCAGTCTCAGACTCACATGGGGGGGTGTGACCAGCGGACATGCTGTCCCCCCCCTCTTTCTCTCAAATCCCTTGTGGGGGCGGTTAAATCCCCTCACCAGGGGCCCTGGGGGTTGATACCCCCAGGGAGTTGTCAAGTAAGTTGGCCTGGGAGGTGATCAGGTCCCCCCAGGCCCATTGCTCCTCCCCCTTGGTAAAGGGGGGGGGAGAGCGCCCCTATCCTGTTTGGTTGCCTCAACCAATCAATGGTGGGGGGGTGATGAACTCTCCCCCACCTGCTGGTTGCTCAGCTTGCGGCTGGCGCCGCCACCTCCTTGGGCAAGGGGGTGGTCAGGTCCCCCCTGCCCTGACCAACCGCACTGTGGCGGTCGGTCGCTGGCTGGTTCAACCCAGCCAGCTTTCCCCCATCCCCCTTGCAACGGCGAGCAAGCCGGGGCTGCAAGCCCCGGCTCCGTGGCGCTGGTTGCCTAGCGCCACCAGCCGGGCCCGCGCGGCATCCCACCGCGCGGGCCGTTGGGCCCCGCATGGGCCGTACTGACAAACACAGGCAGCCCCAAACGGGTCGCAATGCGGGCAGCGGCCCCAATCTTGCCGCAACACGGGCGGCGGCCCCTAGCGGGCCACAAGAGGGGCGGCGCACCCAATGGGCCACCCCAAGCCCGAATTGTGAGAATTACATACTTTGGTGGGCCAGCCCGTCTGGCCAAGTATGTCCATAATAAAGCTTGGGCCCTTTTATGCCTAAATAAGCCCATCTGCCTTGGGTGGCCCATCCACCCTGGCGGGCCCATGAGGGCCCGTTTCCCAAAAGACCATAAAAAATGTGTTTTGGCGCCCAAATGCCCAAAACCAATAACACCCACATAGGCCCACGTGGCTTACGTGATGTTCAATGGGCTGTGGAGGCCCATTTTTGCATCCCATTTGGATTACACACTCCTATGCACATTACCTGAGTGCATCCGCATTTTAACACCTTATACCTCTTCATTATTTCTTCTCCACTCCCTTTCCTTTATTTTCTTCATTTTCTTCATGCAATTTCAAAGAATAATCCTTCTCAGTCCTCCTCAATAACCTTCACACTTCAAACAGGTCCATCTGAGTTCATCAAAGTTCAAAAAATCAAATTCTTCCTTTTCACACTTTGAAAGCTTTGAACGGAACTTTGACAGGCATTTCCAGCTTTGAAATTGCTTCTATCAGCTTTGCCAGATTCATCTCCCCTTGGTCAAACTTCAAACAAGTTCATTTTGGTTCATAGAACTTTGGAGAATCCAATTCTCCATTTTCCAACTTTCACAGCTTTGACAGGGACTTTTACAGGCAATTCCAGCTTTAACATTGCTTTGATCAGCTTTGCCAGGTTCATCTCCCCTAGTTAGAACCTCAAACAAGTCCATTTGGGTTGATAGAACTTCAGAAAATCAAATTCACCCTTTTCCAACTTTAACAGCTTTGAAATTGGCTTGATCAGCTTCACCAGGTTCAACTCCCCTAGGTAGAAATTCAAAAAAATCCATTTTGGTTCATCAAACTTCAATCTTCTCAAGCTTCATGCTTCAAAATTCAATCCCCTCCTTCAAATCTCCAAATTCAACCTTCTGAACTCCCATCCTAGTCTCAGAATTCAAGCCCCAAAACCTGTGCAATTCTTCACCAGTTTCAAGCTATTCAACCTTGCTTTTAAGCCTCCCAGCTTTCAATCAGCAAGTACAGAAGAACTCAATCTTCACCCCCAGCACATCCTTTTCTGGGAATCAGGATCTTCCCCTTCCTTTTCCTGGGCAGTACTGTCATAACCATAGTTCTGACACTCATTCAACTAAACCAACTCAACCCTTCATCAGTTTCAAACACAGCTCAATTCCAACTTCACTTACTCCGGTACCTTCAAATGGATATTAAACCTGTGGAGCTTTCAGTCCCCACCTTCTCCTACCAGGTTAAACCAATCCCCCTATGGGATAACCTCTAGGTCCATGTACACCTTACCAATGTTTCATGTGATTCATTCAACCTTCTCAGGACCTCTCCTTCTCATAGTGGCTTGGTAAATCCTCCATCTCTCCTCAACCCAATTGGTATATGAGTTAGTACATATTACACTTATTATATACATAGTAAATACTCTCCACTGTCTTTTCAGTCCATACTCCAGCCAGGACTCCGGATCTGTACATGTCAAACCTTCCTGAATAGGTCAATCACCCAATCAGTTAACTACAGCCTCCAGCCCAATCATTGAAAATGTAATACCATGGGAACTCCAACCTGCAAAACCAGCCACTCATTGCTCAAGGCCTACTTCTCAGCTCTCACATATAATGGCCTCTCCTTCCCTCATGGACTAATTCCCCCCAAGGAATTATTATACTACTTCTTACTGGTTAGGCCCTCTTCCAGTAGGTTTCATCTCAGAACAAGACAACCTTCACCCAGCCTGCTTAACTCATATCACCTTTTCCCTTCCTGGTGTTACTCTTATAGGATTCAAAAACCACTTATTCAAATACCTCCTCCTGGACTTCTCCATTCTATCCTTACATCTTCTCATCAC
The DNA here is from genome assembly GCA_025617555.3 of Puccinia polysora. Classification (NCBI taxonomy): domain Eukaryota; kingdom Fungi; phylum Basidiomycota; class Pucciniomycetes; order Pucciniales; family Pucciniaceae; genus Puccinia; species Puccinia polysora. Next base: position 2,403,356 of record CM062627.1, on the reverse strand, counting down.
TTGTACTCCTCCTCTCATCTTCTTCATTTAAATTCCAAAAAATCATCCTTGAGTTCTATGAGTAGTAATCCTGTGCCTTCAGCCCCTTGCATTCCTGGGGCAGTTGTGACAGTTTCAAGTTTTTATCAAAGGCATGGCTCAGGAGAGGACCCTAGGATGGGTTTACCCACAGGGGGCTGGGTAGAGGAAAGTTTGGTAGTTTTTTTTTGTGCCCTCTTTCTTTGTAAGGGTTATTTATTTATTGAGGGGTAGTTTTTCTTAAATCTGGTGCTGAATATTTAGTTCACAGAAGAACCCTTATTCAAGCACCTTTTGGATGTTTTAGTGGGTTAAAGATGGGTAATAACTTGTTTTCTGATTTCTTTTTTCCTTTAGAACTGATTAACTGATAATATTTATCTGGGTACGTACCACAGATAAATGGGTTGGGTGATTGGGTGAATAGGCCAGATGGGATGAGGATAAAACTTGGATAGGGCAGAGAGACCCTCCTTAAATAGACAAATCCTTCCCCCAGGGGTTCTCAAGGCTTCGCCTGAGGTTTCTCCCTTTTATGCTGAGAAACAGTGAGATACAATTACATGAGGCATTTCTGCTGGTTGGAAAAAGCTTGTACAGTTATATGACGCATTTCTCCTGGTTGGGAAAAGCTTTTACAGGGGTTTCATGCGTGCACAGAACTGCATAAAATGCTGTGAAGTGCAGATAAAATATACTCCTGTGCATTACTGGTGGTTGGTTTGGTGCTACTTGATTCTTGCTACATGAGTTTCTGTGAATTCAATGGTGATTTATTTGGTGCTACTTGCTCCTAAATTCATATATTTCTGTGAATTACTGGTGGTTTTTGTCACTGTTGCCACATTCAGTGTATTTGCCCCAAATTCTGTAGTCCTTGTCTTGCTGCGCCAGGTTCCCACCCCATGGATCCCCAATATAGCTCCTCTCAACTCCATCTTCTTCAACCTCTCCGCATCATCCTCATCCCCTCACAATCCTTGTCATTCCCTCTTCTTCCCATTATCCTCTCCTCCAATCATCCTCATCATCCTGTCCTCAACTTCCCCGCTCTGCTCATTTCTTCCATCTGTCCTTACTTCAATATCACCTGCTCCGCTTGACTCATAAGTTCATCAACATCAACATCAAGCTCCACCTACTCTGCTCAAAATCAACTTCTTTCTTCTCCCCATCAATTGATCAAACGTGAGGTTCACACTCAAACAATTCGCCTCAAACCTCTCGGAATCTCATGCTACTCTCACTTGTTTCAGATTTCCTCCAGATTCCATCTCTTTTCTCAAATCTCTTGATTTGTTTCCACATACTGCTATGCTATTCTGTGTCCTCTCAAAACTGAAACTGTTGTGGGTAAGAAAACCCTTCATAATCACTGTCATTCCTTCATTTCTTCAATTTCTTGTTCCGTTTCTCATTCATGGTTTTCATTCCCATTGGTATTTGATTGAAATAGATTCAAACCAGGGTCTATTCAACTTATCACGGTGAAAAGCCAAAAGTTCAAGTCAACCGGAAAACACCTTCAAGACCAATGGAGAACTCTCACATACTCAATACCCAGTCTCTCCAACTCCAATTTCTCTCTCTGGCGCTCAAAAATCCACACCATTCTCTCTCTCAAGGTCATTTCTCATTGGCTAAACTCTACCAAACTGGATAAATGTCCACCCAAGGTAAATATAGAAATCCTTGGCTACATTTTGGAAAAGCTCAACAATTGCACCTACATCAACTGCGTAAAAGACCATCTCCTCACAAATGGAATCAAGCTGTGGAAATCAATAAACAAGTACTACGCTTCCTTGCAGACTGAAAACCAATCAAGAGTTTTTTTCAACCTTCTGAACCTTCAATTCAATCCCAAGAAGGTATAGAAATTCATGACCAATGCCAGGGCCTGCCTACTCCAAATAATCAAAATTGGGATCCAGATGGACAATGCCATTGCTGCTTACCTTCTACTTTACAAGTTCCTGCCTCAACTCAGCCATCTCAAAACCAAAATCAACCAATCTGTTGGAGAAGCTAAAATCAATGCCAATATTGTCCTCTGTCACTTAAATCAAGTCAAAAATGAAGTAGTGGCTGGTTTATTAGCCTTGGCAATGGTAAACAGATCTGACACCATTAAGTGTAGATCCACCTGGCACAATCCTCAAGCAAACCACAATTGAAGCAAATGCTGGTGGATTTATCCTCACCTACAACCAAACCCTGGATATCATCAAAGTCAGGATAAAAACCCTTGAAATAAAGGCTCCACTTCATCAAATTGCCAAAAATTTTCCTCCACCCATCTTGCGTACAATTTTGACATGGTCACCTCTTGCTCTCTGGACCAAAATCAAATTCTAGTTCATTCCATGGCCTCCAACTTTATGTTCAACAAAATTGACTTCTTCACACACATTGGTCCCAAAAATACAGAAATTCAGACCGGCAATCCCTCAGCACCAATTCCTTCCTTAGGATGTGGCATTGCTAGACTCACAACCGCCTTGGCCACATTGAATCTTCAAGACTCTCTCTACATCCCTGACCTAGCCGTAAACCTAATCTCCCTAGGACAGCTTGTTTGGAAGGTATTTTCACTTGCTCTAGTCTCCAACAACAGATTTGCAGTCATCTTCTGCAGCCAATCAATTCTGACCGGCACTATTGAAGACAACCTTTTGTTCATCAATGGAAGTGACCCTTGCGCCCCAACAACATCCTATTTGTTTGTCTCCCTTTCAAACATCTGTTAAGCTTTTAATGGTAGAGTAGTTTTGGGAGTCCACGGATAGATCAAATCCATGCAGATGTGGACACTCTAATTTGACAGTACAACCTCTTCTCACGGGTAGTCTCCTTCTCCTGAGTCTCTCACAGGAAGGAAGACAAGACAGACCTTAAATCTCTCAACCTCAATCCCTCTCAACCTCAACCACTCTCAACAACTCTCAGCCAATCACCTCTACAATCACTTCAGGATAATACTCACCACTCTGAGTCCCTCCTACCTCGACTACTTTTGTTCTTTCATTTACCTCTGTTTCTCCAACTCTCTTCTTCCTTTCTTTGTTATCAACTTTCACCCTCATTCATGATCCGTGTTCCTGGTGAGATTTCAACTTATCCTACTTTCATCTTACTCATTGATTGTGACCTTGACTTACAAAGGCTGCTCTGCCTTACTCAGTCTCATCTCATCCTACGCTCTCAATGCTCCTATAGTCCTCATGTCCACCAATGTCATGATCCTCAAAGCCTGATGTTGGTACTCATATGCTTCCTTATCTCACATGAATAGGCTATTGATTCTTCCTACCCTCATCATTTTCCAGTTTCTAGTGCAATCAATGTTCTAATTCTATTACAGTTAAAAGCCGAAAGGAAAGGCTCTCTCAATTCTACAAAAAGAAACTGGAAAATGGCGGCCTCAGAAGAATTTTGTCAAGCCATGCTGAAAACCGCTCTGGATACAATTCCAAGGCTAAGCAAGGACAATTACGGCGTCTGGAAAGACAAAATGGATGCTATACTGGACGTACGAGGATGCGCAAAGGCCCTAAACAACAATGTCTCTACTCTTGAAGGTGACGTGAATGATGAGATCAAACTCCTCATTATCTATTGACTGGAACCATCAACGCACAACAACATTGTAACACCATCAAATAAAAACTCTTCCAAACTACTATGGAAGGCTATTATAGAGAAATACGCGTCTTCCCAAGCATTGAATAGGGCAAGGATATTCAACAAATTCCTCTATATAAAATTTAAACCGGACGAAATTGAAGAATTCATAACCAGAGTCAAGGTATGCCTAAAGAAAATGCTAGAAGTAGGGATTACACTACCAAACAACATACTTGCATATCTTATTCTCTTCAAATTTCCCGATAATATGAAGGACTTCAAGAGACAAATTATGCACACGGACAAGGAACTTTTGGTCAAATACGTACTCAACCATCTCACGCAACTGAACAATGAATCAAAAGCCCAAGATCCTCGAGACAATCCAAAGGATTGATCTGAGATTGTGCTGACAAACACCAAATCCTCGACTGGAACATCTACAAATGGAGAGAGACAAAGATGCACCAAAGGGTGGCACAACCCTAAACAGGATAAGGTACACACAGGCAACAAATGCTGGCACTTACACCCCGAACTGGCCCCAGAGTGGTGGAGAGAGGATCAAACAAAATGGAAGGAACGGATGAATAAGATGACCGCTTCAGCACATTATCTTGCACTACTCACTACATGGATCAACCATGGGGAACCAAAATCCAAATTCATACTTGACAGCGGAGCATCTCTACACATGGTAAACAACAGCCAATACTTCAAAGACATGTCCCCCTGCGTAGAAGAAAACATCAAAACCGGAAAGAAAGGAGCCGAGCTAGAAATAAAAGGGAAAGAAACGGCTGTTTTCAACTGGGACAACTTCACGCTTGAACTGTCAAATGTATACTACGTACCGATTCTAACCATAAATCTTCTGAGTGCCGGCGCCCTCAACCAGGCTGGATGCAAACTAAAGGGAGAGAAGGATAACTTCCATGTTACAAGGAACAATCAAAAACTGTTTAGCGGAAAAATAGTCGACAATCTCTATACGCTAGAAACTCCCAAGTTCAATTGATTGAACCCGAAATTAGCAAACTTGACCTACACATTTGAAGATGAACTAATGGAGATTCATCGAAACCATGGACACGCTTCAATCACTAGGCTTGAGAAGATCACCAAGCATATCCCAGCTGAGGTCAAGAATAAATTTGAATGCATACACTGCATCAAAAGCAAAATCACGAAAACCTCATTCAAGGAAACTTCAAAGCCGGTGAGCAAAGTCTTCAAGAGAATCCACCTAGATCTCATAGGACCTCTCAAGCCGCAATCAAAGGGCGGGCACCGACGCATCCTAACTCTGGTCCACAACGCATCTGGATATATTGGAGCCTTTCCAACGGGATCAAAGGACGAGACGCCAGACATCCTAATAGATTTGATAGAAAAAGAGTATAGGAAAAGAGGATATTATCCGACTGAAGTATGTTTAGATGGCGGTTCGGAATTCCTCAATCAAAAACTCAAGATCTTCTACGAAGACAGGCATATACCTCAAATCACATCTGAACCCTATCACCCAGAACATAACGGAAGAGCGGAACGGGCCAACAGGACCATAATAGAATTGACTAGAACTATGCTCAAGGACGCTCATTTACCCGCAAATCTGTGGCACGAGGTGATTAAGGCAAGCTCTCTTATGCTAAATCAGATCTGCAGGGCCGGTCATGAAGAATTGCCATGGGCAAGAATTCATGGGTACAAATTACCCTTGAGTTTCTTGAAACCAATCAGGAATCCGTGCGTCTTTCTTCTGTCAAGACAAGAGAAAGGTCAAAAGTTTAAGGAAAAAGGAGAAGAAGGAACCCTTGTAGGCTTCAATGCCACTCTTTGTTCTTATTGTGTTCTGACCAAATTCAATTCTATCATACACACCAAGCACGTCAAGTTCCTCAAGATGACAAACCCTCAAAAGTCAAATATTCTTCTCTCAGAGGACGAAGTATTCAACAACAAAGCCAAAGAGGAAGACAAGGACTTGCATGGCAAACAACCACACAATCCCACTCCCATCACGAATAACCCTGTGTACACAGAATACAGAGAGTCAGTCGAAGAATCATCATTGACAGAATCAGAAGATAATTTCAACTCAGACTTGGCATTGTCGGAGGACATAAGTCCCTGCATCCAACCAATCCCCTCATCTACAAACCATCAATCAGACAGATCAAACCATCCAAACCCTCGAATCAAAACGGCACAACTGACTCAACCTTCTAGGACACTCAGAGAACGCTTGTCATTACGGGCTCTGCAAAGATACGGATTTTTTCACTATTATGAACCAAGAAGCTATGAGGAAGCTACAACATGCAAGGAAGGTGAAAGATGGATCAAAGCCATGGACAAAGAACTAGGCTCAATAGAGTCATTGGGAGTCTGGGAAGACTATGACGGACCGGAACCAACAAACCCCCTACGGACGGTGTGGACGTACAAACTCAAAGAAAACTGCCATGGAGACCCCATCAAGTACAAGGCTAGGCTGTGTGTTCAAGGATTCAACCAAATAGAAGGACTAGACTATTTTGAGACCTTTGCCCCAACGGGTAAAACATCTTCTCTCCGAATGCTACTTGTATATGCACTAAAGTCAAAACAAAAAGTTCGACAATTCAATGTTAAGAGCGCATTCCTGCACTCAAAAATAGAAGAGGAGGTAATTATCCGGACGCCAAAGGGTTCAAATAGAAAATCTCGATTCCTCAAACTCAAGAAATCACTGTACGGCCTGAAACAAGCCCCTAAAAATTGGTACAAAACTCTCACGGCATGGTTCAAAGAAATCGGATTCCAAGAATCAGTATGTGATCCATGTCTATATCTATCTAAAGACGGAAAATCAAGACTCTTCTTTCATGTGGATTATCTGATCTTGGTTGGAGATGGACAGGACTTCGAACAAAAATTCCTTAACAAATTCAATGGGTCTGAAAGCAGAAATCCAGATACATTAATGGGCATGAGAATACAGGTGGAACAGGATTGAATACTACTAAGCCAACCCAATCACATCCAACACGGCCTAGAAGAATTGGGTCTATGCAACTGCAGGGATACAAACACACCACTCACACAGAACCTACAGCTCAAACCCGCAACAGATGAAGAACATGAAGCATTTAAGGAGCTCAATATCAATTATTGTTTGGCAATCGGAATTCTAAATCACATTGCCTGTTACACTCAACCAGATATCAGTTTTGCGTTATTGAGTCTTGCAAGGTTCAACACCAAACCAGGAATCACTCATTGGAACGAGCTGAAGAAAACATGGAAGTATTTGAAGACAACCAGGAATCAATGTCTACAGCTAACCTGCCTACCCGAATCTGATCCCTTACAAGTATACTCGGACGCATTGTGGGCAGATGATCCAAACACCCGCAAATCTCAAACGGGATACCTATGCATGGTTTTTGGAAGCCTTGTCTCATGGAATAGTTGCAAGCAACAAAACATAACCTGGTCATCCACTGACGCGGAGCTCAACTCTCTAGTTGACTCATACCATGAAGCCACGTGGATCAAAGCTCTCCTACTCGATATCTTCAAGCAATCCATCAAAGCCATTTCAATGAATATAGACAAAAGTGGTTTAGATGACAAAATAAGGAAATTTGGTTCAAACTCAAAGACCAGGCACCTAGATTTAAAAACAAAAGGAATGAGAGATGAGCTCAAGGCCAACAATATCAAACTGACGCTTGTGAAATCCTCAATGATGATTGCAGATTCATTAACCAAGGCTGCTTCAGCACAAAGTATTTCCTTGCTTTCCCGTTTCTTTTTCTTGCCATAACGGTACTAGGTGTCTCTTGTTTAGTTCTCTTATTTCTCTCATCTCACCGTGCATGGAGGAGTGTTAAGCTTTTAATGGTAGAGTAGTTTTGGGAGTCCACGCATAGATCAAATCCATGCGGATGCGGACACTCTAATTTGAGAGTACAACCTCTTCTCACGGGTATTCTCCTTCTCCTGAGTCTCTCACAGGAAGGAAGACAAGACAGACCTTCAATCTCTCAACCTCAACCACTCTCAACAACTCTCAGCCAATCACCTCTACAATCACTTCAGGATAATACTCACCACTCTGAGTCCCTCCTACCTTGACTACTTTTGTTCTTTCATTTACCTCTGTTTCTCCAACTCTCTTCTTCCTTTCTTTGTTATCAACTTTCACCCTCATTCATGATCCGTGTGCCCGGTGAGATTTCAACTTATCCTACTTTCATCTTACTCATTGATTGTGACCTTGACTTACAAAGGCTGCTCTGCCTTACTCAGTCTCATCTCATCCTACGCTCTCGATGCTCCTATAGTCCTCATGTCCACCAATTTCATGATCCTCAAAGCCTGATGTTGGTACTCATATGCTTCCTTATCTCACATGAATAGGCTATTGATTCTTCCTACCCTCATCAGTTTCCAGTTTCTAGTGCAATCAATCTTCTAATTCTATTAACATCCACCAATGGTTCTGTCACCCTCACATGGAAAGAACTCAACTACTCTCAAAAGAATTCTCCAATCTGTGCTGGGACCAGTTTGAGTGCGTCTCATGTGCCAAAGGAAAGATCTGCAGACAATTGTTTCACAGACACCTTCCCAACAGCAAAGAAATCTTTGATCAAATACATGCCAATGTCTGTGGGCCAATTCACCCATCCTCTCTATTGGGTAACCAATACTTCCTCCTTCTCACCAAAAATTACTCCAAATTCAAGACTTTCATTCCCATTTCAATCAAATCTGATGTCACTGAAAAGTTAATAAAATTAATGAATCTTTACTCCAACCAACTCCAACAAACCCTAAAAAACTTTCACTCCAACAATGGAGGAGAATTTGTGAACAGTCCCTTATCTCGATTCTTCATCAAATGTGGCATTAAACACAAAACCTCTGAACTACACACACCTCAACACAACCCTGTTGCGGAACGAGGAAATTGTAGGGTTCTCAAGGCTGCTCAAAAAGAAATCATTGACATGAAGATTCCATCCTTTCTCTGGGACAAGATACTGGTCAGCTCCTGTCAGGTTCTCAACCTCATCCCATCATCTGTCTCTAAGCTCTCTTCCTATGAACAATGGATAAGAAAGCAACCCAAATTAAGTTTCTTTTAACACTGGGCTCCAAGGCAATAGTTATGAATGAGTCCTCCAACTCTGGAAAATTTGATGAAAAGGGACTAGAGGGAATCCTTGTAGAACCTCAAGTCCTACAGATTCTATCTTCCCAATTTGAAGAACACTGTTTTTTCTAAGCATGTTAAAATTTTTGAAAACTCCTCTTCATCTCTCACAACCTCTAACCCTTTCTCTTTTCCCAATCCCCCCTTTTACTCTCACATTCATGATGACACCTCCCTCACTGATTATATAAATTCCACTGCCTCATCCTCCAACACCACTCCCATCAACCTTTCCTCAAATTCCTCTCCTTCTTCACCTTCATCCATCCTTTGTCCTGAAATTGTCCCTGTCAAACCTGCCTCTGATGAACAACCTTTGTTGCCCCCCCCCAGGCAAGCAATGAATTTTCTTCCAGCTCCTTCCCCAATGGCAATAAAAAAACCTTGGAACACCTTTTCTCCATCCACTCATGCTCTCTCCGTGATTGATCTTACCTTCAACAACCCCAGAGGTACGGATTCATTGCTCCCTCTGTGCCAAAAAGTTACTACGAGGCCACCCATTGCAATGAAAAAAACTTCTGGATCAATTCAATGAAGTCAGAACTCAACAGAATTGATTTTATGAAAGTCTGGGAAGGCTGCCATCAACAGCCCAACAGCAAGAATGCTCTCACTACCGTTTGGGTGTATAGAATCAAGGAAGAACCCAATGATGCTGGTATCAAATTCAAGTCAAGATTGTGCGTTCAGGGTTTCAAGCAGGTTGAATCCTTTGACTACGGAGAAACCTATGCACCCACCAGCTCAATCACCACCTTGCAAGTACTTCTAGGTTATGCTTTGCATCAAAAACTCAACCTGAGGAAAATGGACATTAAGTCCGCATTACTTCATGCGCCACTCAACAAAGAGGTCTAAATCAAAACTCCCGCCAGCTAAAACTCAATTTTCCCCTTACTCAAGCTTAAAAAAGCTCTCTACGGCCTCAAGCAAGCCCCCAAGAGCTGGTAAAAAACATTAAAATAATGGCTCCTCAATCAAGGCTTCTCAGTCTCAAGTGCCAACCCATGTCTTTACATTAACCATGATAAACAAATTCATGTTTTTTTATATGTAGATGATCTCCTAATAGTTGGAAACTTGGTAAAATTCAGAGAACATCTGAAAACCAGCTTCAAAATATCCGCTGACAGTTCCTTCACCAAGATTCTTGGAAATTGCATTGTGGAAAAACTTGATGGACCAGGTCTCCAACAATCAACTCAAATCAAAAACGCCCTGCTAGAACTTGGCCTTGCCAGTTGCAGACCAATCACTACCCCCATCACTCCTAACATCAAGCTAAGCTTTGCCAACAATGATGATCATACAGCTTACCTCAAACTGAATATAAATTACCGCTCCTCAACGTGATTTCTTAACTTTATAGCAAGTAGAACCTGTCCTGAGATCTCTTAAGCTGTCTCCAACTTCTCCCGCTTCAAAAATAAAACAGGGATTTTTCACTGTATTTAATCCAAGCACGTCTGGCACTACCTCAACTTCTCAAAAAAACTTTCTCTTTGACTCTGCAACAACTCCTTTGAATATGATATTGAAGCCTAAAGTGACTCAGACGGAGGAACTGATCCCAAGTCACAAAGAAGCCATACCAGCTATGTGATACTCCTCTATGATTGTGCTTTCTCATGGCACAGTAAGCTCCAACCCACCATCTTTCTCTCATCCAGTGAGGGAAAACTCAGGGCACTTGTGCTAGCAATGCAAGAAAAAATCTGGCTCTCAAATTTGTTCAAGGAAATGAATCCCTCTCTTGAATTGACTCACTGTGCAATGATTGACAACAAGGCCCTTAACAATCTTGTTAATAAAGAAACCCATCAGGATGCTCTTAAGCACATTGATACCCAGATCAAATGGCTTTGAGAGCAGCAAGAAAATCATTCCCTCATCACCTTTTTAGTTCCCTCCAACCACATGCTAGCTGATTCTTTAACAAAACCTGCACTGCTCTCATTGACTGCTCACTTAACCTTCACTATCTTATCACCTCACATTTGATCAAGGCGGTGTGTCACTGTTGCCACATTCAGTGTATTTGCCCCAAATTATGTAGTCCTTGTCTTGCCGCGCCAGGTTCCCACCCCATGGATCCCCAATATAGCTCCTCTCAACTCCATCTTCTTCAACCTCTCCGCATCATCCTCATCCCCTCACAATCCTTGTCATTCCCTCTTCTTCCCATTATCCTCTCCTCCAATCATCCTCATCATCCTGTCCTCAACTTCCCCGCTCTGCTCATTTCTTCCATCTGTCCTTACTTCAATATCACCTGCTCCGCTTGACTCATAAGTTCATCAACATCAACATCAAGCTCCACCTACTCTGCTCAACATCAACTTCTTTGTTCTGCCCATCAATTGATCAAACCTGAGGCTCACACTCAAACCATTCGCCTCAAACCTCTCAGACTCTCACGCTACTCTCACTTGTTTCAGATTTCCTCCAGATCCCATCTCTTGTCTTGAATCTCTCCATTTCTTTCCACATACTGCTGTGCTCTTCCGTGTCCTCTCAAAACTGAAACTGTTTTGGGAAAGACAACCTTTGATATACTCACTGTCATTCCTTCATGTCTTCAATTTCTTGTTCTGTTTCTCATTCATGGTTTGCAGGCCCATTGTTCTTTGATTGAAATACATTCAAACCACTGTCTATCCAACTTATCAGTTTGTTTGTTGCTGCATGTTCTTGGCTGCCTGCGTATATTTCTGGGTAGCCCTGTGGTACTTGCACTGGTGGGTTTTTTGTTATCACATACTTCTGACTACATAAACTGCTATGTGATTCTGAGGTTTGATGTTACTGCATGTTTCTGTCTGAATGCATATATTGCTGGGTAGCCCTGTGGTACTTGTATTGGTGGGTTGTTTGGTATCACATGCTTCTGACTACATAAATTTCTGTGTGGTGCTGAGGTTGTTTGGTATTGCATGGTTCTGGTTGGGACTTGTTTCACTTCCTCCTTCCTATACTTTCCTGTATACTTCTGCATAGCCTTGTGTATGTGTATTTGCTTGTTTTTTTGGTTCTGGTTGAGACTGGTTCCACTTCCTCCTGCCTATACTGTCCTGTATACTTCTGCATAGCCTTGTGTATGTATATTTGAATTTATTCTTGGTGATGTGACAGGATTTGAACTAGTTGCACTGCCTCCTGTATCTGTATTGCTGTATTCTGGCTAAGGTGACAGGGTTGGTGTATGGTTCTGGTATTGAGGGTAAGCTGTTACTGGTATGTACTTGAGGGTCTGCAAGGTATATCTTTATGCCTTCCACAGGGCTGTGACACCTGGTTGGGTATGATTTTTTTGCAGCTTAAGGGTTCTTGGGATGCATCTTCTAATTCACAAGGGATAGGTTAGTACTTTGGCTGAGTGACTATAGGTTATTTTGGATTTATAATTCATTTCTGAGGTTTATTTGAGGGTTTGAGCTGTTTTTATAGTACAAAAATGATTCTGATGGCTATAGGACAGGTTTGGTCTACCACAGCGGGCTCAGCATTTGGGGTGCGGGGGGGCTCAGCAGCAGCAGCTGTAGCCTCAGCACCAGATATAGGTTGTGCTCAGTGTTGGATCCGGCGGGGTCCAACATCTGCACCAAGGATGCAAGACAAGAATGAAGCAAATCTGGTTGGGTTTGGGGAGGAGCTAGTTTGAGGGACCTAGGTGCGGGACGGTTGCTTGGGAAAATAAGTGTAGAAGGGCGTGCGCAAGCGCACAAACTGGAAATTCACAAAGGCACTTTGGATGGTTACAGAGAGTGCAGGGGGCTCTTAGTAGGGCGCGGCACACACCATGTGAAGGAAAAAGCAGATGAACTTACTGCTAGTTGGGCATTGAAGGATGGATGGTTAGGGTTGGGCTAGGTTTTCTGTTTCAGATTTTCTTCTTGTACTGTTACTTGGTTGTAGTTGCGCTTGTACTTAGGTTAGGGTTGCAAGGGAGGACTCAACTTCACTCTCAACTCTGGAGGGAGCGGGGATATTTTTTTTATGTTATGATACCATCAGAGGAAGGTTAGGCCATGATTGGAAGGAAGGAGCTAATCTCTCTCTATCTCTATTCTCTCTTTGTTCATCACGTTGGTGGTCTCAAAAGGCATTCTCAAAACTTAAAAATTATAGGAACCATTAACTTCCAAATCTTGAAGAAAATAAAAGGGTGCATCCTTTAGTCTTTCCACAAAGGTAAAGTTTGATCCTCACATTTTTTGGATTAATGTCCAAAGCCCAACATGGATATTCATCCATGTTTTCAACCTGGCTGTTTTCATCCAAAAACCCAAATTTTTCAAACCCAAAATCATATGATAATTTGAGATCAAGTACCTTGGATCTGCAGAATTCCTTCTGGTAATTAAGATACAAAAATCTCGTAATAGAATCATGGTTAGTCAAAAGCAGTATGTAGACAGGAACATTGACAAATTTGGTTGACAGAATATTCACCCAGTGGGTTCACCTTGCAAGAAGACACCTGTCAATTTCCAGCAACAATAATCACAAAGAGTATCTAGCAAGTGAAACTAACTACACGGCTTTTTTTGTATCCCTGAAATATCTATTTATTTTGAATCAGCCATAAATTATGTTCTCAGTTGGCCACCTCTCTCAATTCCTTGAGCAGACCCCCATGATGCATTGCTTTTCAGTGGAAAGAGTGTTCCAATACTTTTCAGGAACCAAGATTCTGGGACTCAATTATGTTCTCAGTGTTCATATGGATGCAGACTATGCCAAATTTCTGGAGATGAACAGGTCAACTACCAGTTTTGCAATCATAATGGGATCCAATCTGATTTCTTGGAAATTGATCAAGCAGGAAAGGGTCTTGCTCTCAAAAACAGAAGTGCAGTAGAAAGCTCTATCTGAAGCATGCAATGAAGTCATTTAGTTCAGAGAGGGAATCAAGGAAATAATTGAACCAGCTTACAAGAAGCGCAGCACTATTCATGAATACAACAAAGGCAACATTGAACCAACTAATTATGAGATTAGTCAAACTGGCTTCCACACAAATAAAATCAATGTGAGACTTCACTACCTACGCAAGGTCTTGTAAATTGGAGAAGTTCAATTACAACACTGTCACGCAACCACCCCATGTACTATAGGGCAATCTTAAATAATTTTGAGCGCAAAGGGAAAGCTGAGTGCAAGGGAAAGTGCAACGTAGCAAGGGCTAACTGCAAAGTGCAAACTTATGGTGGATTAAATTAACACACAGCAATGGGGATGAATGTTCCAATGGAAGGGAACCAAACCCAAGCCCAATGTGATGAATGGATTTAGAAAATGCAAGAAAGTATGAAATTAACTATCTGAGGAGAACATCCCCAGGCAAGCAGCGTAGCCTTTATAAGTTAATCCAAGATGACTAGATACAACCTGATGGACGGTCAACTACATTTACAAGCAATGAGGCAATGAATGAAATGGATGGAGTAAAAAATAAAATAACAGTATGAACATGTCCAAGGTCTTAGCATAAGTGCAAGACAATAGAGGGCGAATGAATTGAAGTGTAACAGTTGAGACATGAGGGAGTGTTGTCAGAGGCATTGCAAATATGAAGATTTATTTTATGCAGGGTAAGTGACTAGTCTATTTGCAAACTATACAGTTGAGGTGGCTTGACTAGCATGAGTGCAAACTAGCAAGAGCATGTGACCAAAAATGGGAACCCAAGGGGTATTGAAAGCCAGGGTGAAAAGGCAGAGCTGGAATGGATGGTTGACTGAGGTAGAGTTGACTGCAAGGTTTGCAAGTGGGTTCTGAGTCAGTTGCCAAGGATGGAAGGTTTTTATGCAAGCCAGAGTTGGTAAGCGGAAGGCACCATTGATTTTGTGCCTCTAGTTTGTCACGCTTATAGACTGAGGTAGATGGTACTGAGGAAAAGGGTATGTCAAAGTGGGAGGACAATAATCCTTAAGCTCAAAGCATGACAGTTGCCCCTGTATAAATATGTAAGCTCCTGCAAGCGTTCAGAAAATTTTCCCATTGATTCCAAATTCATTACAAATACTGTATACCCATTAAAATTACTTCTTTGCTTTAAATAGATTTATAATTAATTATGTTTTCATTGTCATTCCGCCATTGCAAAAACTGCATTCAAAAAAAACAAGGAATGCATCCCTATTACAGCCATGCAAGGTATCCAAGGCAAGTGCAAACAATGCCGTTTGCGCAAGGTTGCTTGCACATTCCCTATAAGTAGAGAGCCGGTTGTGGATGTCCCAGCAGCATCCGGAACGGAGATGCAAATTCAAAGGTCCTCCCTGCAATTCAACTACTATATACCGCCAGTGCCTGAGATTGACTTCTTAGGTATTTGGAACCCTGTTAAGCTGAGGCTTAGAGGCTTACAATAAGTAAAAAATAAAATAAAGGAAAGGGAACTAATATAATCTTTCTTAATGGATTACTGCCACAATTTTGGAAATATACCACTAATACGCCTCCCCCACCGCCACCATGTACTGTGTCAATTGAGTTTGAAGTGCAAAGTGAATTGCAAGCCAAGGAAATGCAGACAGTTGAAGAGGCAAGAGAAGAAGGAACAATGACTGAGGTGGAACCGGAGAAAAGGGAGGAAAATGAAGAGGAAGGAAATGGGATAGAAGGAAGAAGTGGAATGGAATGGGAGGTGGAGGAACGGAATGGAACAGAAATGGATGAGATGGAGGGCCAAAATGAGGAGAACCGGGTGCAAGTTGAAGGGCAAATTAAAACTTATACAAGACAATTGACTGGCAATGTTGGGGAAGGTTCTTCAAGGGGCCAAAGGAAGAGAGCTCACAAGGAACTCATGGAGGAAGGTGGATGGAATGCACGACCAAAGAGAGTTCTGAATGCCAAGTGCAAGGAGATCTTCAAGAGACATCTGGTGACACAAGTGATGATCTTGCAAAGGCTGTCTTCTTTTGTGGATGACGGAGGATTGGAAGAATTTAGGTCAATGGTAGAGGAATTGAATGAAAATTGGGAGGAAGAAGAGAGAGAAATAAAGGATAATTTGTAGAAATGTATTTTGTAATCTTTATATATATTATTTCAGGGTAATGTTGAATTCACGGCTCATTGAGCCATTCAAACGGTTAAAATTGGGCCATGTGCCACGCCACACGGTCCAATTTGGGCTGTGTACAACCCCTCATGGCTCACGAAGTTGTGCGGCCCACCCAGCCCGGTCCGCCCCTGAGTGGGCTTCCACACGACTACATTTGAGCCGGGTGGAGTTGTACACAGCTCAAGTGTAGTCGTGTGGCATCCATCCCACACCACACCGGACCGCGATGAGCAAAAAAAAAAAAGGAAAATCAATGAAAGGGTACTAACACAACCGTTAAACTAAACAAAAACTAAACAAACCTTCCAAAAAAACAGAAATCAACCAGAAAATCAAAGAATGGGTTAAAAAAATAAATAAATAAAAACAAAAAAAAAACAAAAAAAACAAAAAAAAAACAAAAAAACTGGTACTATCCAATGGAATAATAGCCCTAAAGTAAAAACACCCAAAAAAGCACAAGTAACTGGACTAGCCCTAAAATAAAAACACCAAAAAAAAGACAATTAACATGACAAGCCCTGAAGTAAAAACACAAAAAAATACAACTAACTTGACAAGCCCTAAAGTAATTTCAACTTGACTAGCCCTAAAGTAAAAGGGCACAAAATTTAAAGAAGTCTTTTGACCAGCCCTAAAGTAAAAGTGCCCAAAAAAAATACAAGTCTTTTGATCAGCCCTAAAGTAAAAGTGCCCAAAAAAATACAAGTCTTCTAACCAGCCCTAAAGTAAAAGTGCCCAAAAAAATACAATTCTTTTGACCAGCCCTAAAGTAAAAGTGCCCAAAAAATACAAGTCTTTTGACAAGCCCTAAAGTAAAAACACCAAAAAAAAACAAGTTCCAGTTGTGTTAAGCTGATCCCATCCCATCTTAACATAAGTTAAGCTTGTGATGGAATCAGCACAACACAAGTTGAACTAACTTACCATTAAGCGCTCATTCAAAACACTCAAAATAATGATTTTAACTCAAAACACTAAACATAATGATGTTCAAAATGTGATAACCTTTTATATTAATAAAACTTGTTAAGCGCATTAGAATTAAAATTTATATGAAACCCAATGATGAAATGAAGTCAAATTCTCTTCCAATCGAGAATACATTTGCAGTTGATCTTTGAGATGATAAACCAAACCAGAGGCTTTTTTAGAAATCAAGGAACATGGTTTTGCTACAATGGGCAGGATTGGAATCATTTCTCCCTCAAGTCCTAATAGAACCCAGTGGTTATTGTTTACAAAGTAAATGAACATTGGATGTGATTGATAAGTAAAAGCATTTTTCATTGGAGTATAAGTATGAAATGAATCCAATGAAATGAAACATATAGGTTTGGAATATGTGTCTGCTATGATTTGACCCATTTCCAATTTAGCCAGTTATTTTGAGGAGGGAAGCTTTTCATTGATGTCTCCAACATCAAGTCTTTGTTTAATATTTTCAAACTCCTTTGAACCACCAAGAATCTTAATGTAGCATGCTTTATGTTTATCTCATGTTTCAATCATTTCCTTCCTAACTTTAAACAACCATGTTCTTCATAACCAAGAGATTTAGTAGTGTATTTGTCAGTTAGGAGTTGCGCAACTATGCCCCTTGAGAGTTGTAGGTTGACATTCCAACACCCCTCCATGCCTGGTGAGACCCAAAGGTACAACATGTGGAGATGATGAGACAAAAGAGACAACAAAGGAATTTGATTTGAGGGAAAAGAAATGAGAACAGAAACATTTTCAATAGATTATGAAGCAAAAAAAGCAACAAAGCAATTTGATTTGAGGGAAACAAAATGAGAACAGAAACATTTTCAATTGCTTGAGTAACATTTGACCAGTAGCTTGAGACTGTGTACAAAGCAGGATTTGGTCAGTGCATTTGCTGTCATGGATTGCAAGCAAATAAGCTCAATACTTATGTTGCCCTGGGTAAACTTGTCCCAGATGCCCTTGTTTTTGAGTTTGAGGTGATGAGTTTTTGATTTTGAGCCTAATTTTCAAACTTTATCATCTAGGCTGCTATTATCAATCTTGAAGGGAATGGTCTTGACAGTTACACCAAAAATATATTTGATGAGCACCTTGATCCACCCGGCCTTGTGAAAGCCATCAACCAAGGTGTTCAATTTGGCATCAGTTGAGGAACAGGATATCTTTTGTTTCCTGAAGCTTTTCCATGAGATTAGACTTCCCCCTGCTAGGCAGAGGTACCTGGATTTCAATTTACAAGTAAGCAAGTCATCTTACCAGGAAGTGTCTGTGTAAATTTCCATCAGTTGTTTTGACATGTTGAATGCAAGCCTAAGAGAGAGCCCCTTGGTATTTTTGAGGTAGCGCCACGTCCTTTTTAGTTTGTTCCAGTGGGTTAACCCCCATTTGGCTGAGAATTGCGCCAGGCTTGATACCGCAATGCTGATGTCTGGACAGGTGTAGCAGGCAATGTGGTTGAGTAGGCCTACTTCTGAACAAAAGTTGATATTCAATTCTTTGAATTTTTCATGGTCCTCATCCAAAGCTGATTGAAGTTGTAGTCCTGGAGTTAGTGGTGAAGCTACATCCATTGCTTTGGTAAGCCCTAGTTACTCCAGGCCCGTGCTGATGTGATTGGGCTGGCTTAGACAGATCAAATTCTTACCTAGCTCAATCTTCATGCCCAGGATGGTTTTGGGAAGTTGAGACGTCAACCTAGGGAATTTATTTAGAAATTTCTTTTTGAAATTGGAGCCGCCACCAACAAGGATCAGGTTTTCCACATGAAAGAATAACCTTGAGCATCCATCTTGCAACATGTATAATCAGGGATTGTAATTTGATTCTGAGAAGCTAATTGTTTTGAACCACTTGGTAAGGGTTTCATACCAATTCTTAGGCAATGTCTTCAGGATGTATAGAGATTTGTTTATTTTGAGGAATTTGGCAGTGCAATCAGAACCTTTTTGAGTTTGGATGATGATTTCTTTGTCTATTTGCGCATGGAGAAATGCACTCTTCATGTTGAATTGTCAAACGGGAAGTTTGGCCTTAAGAGCATATAGTAAGAGAAGTTTAAGCATAGAGGGTTTACCAGTTTGTGCAAAGGTCTTGGAGTAATTTAGGCCTTCTACGTGGTTAAATCCTTTTATGCAGAGCCTCACCTTAAATTTGATTGGGTCACCGTGGCAGTTTTCTTTGATCCTATACCCCCAGGTAGTGTTGAGGTAGTTCAGGGGAACAGGTCTGTGGTAATTGTCCCATGCGTTTAGTGTCTCAATAGTTGATAGTTCTGCTTCCATTGAAGTTATCCATTTGAAACACTTGTCACATTTGCTAGCTTGTTCATAGGTTTTTGGCTTGTAGTAGTGGTAGAAACCATAAAGCTGGGTTTTTTTGAGGCTGGATTGGTCCCATAGTGCCTTTGTAGCGGGAGGCTCTGGTCTGCAAACTTTCAGTGATTGCTGTGTGGTGACCAAATCTGGACACCCTGGAACAGATGCAGAAAATTCAAAAAAAAAATTATGATTCTTTTATTTAGGTGTCATTCAAAAAAAAAAAAAAAAAACATTTTTTCTGCTCTATTTGTAGAATCACTTGTACATAGTCTAACAGGACCTGCTGCCCATATAAGGAGGGGCTCTCCCCTGCCTTTTGGGAGGGGTATCATAGGGTACCTTACCAGAGAGAACATCATCACTATTATCCTGAAAATAAATCATCCATGGGGTCTCATTCCCCTTTATCTGAGATGGAATTCTGGGTATATCCATGATTGCCCCTTGATCCTTGAGCCTCCATACTTGAACCCTGATCCTTGATCTTTATCACCAACTAATAGCTTTTCTGGTTGAAGAAGAATTTGACTGATTGAATTCTTGAGTGTGTTACACCACTCCTGATCCCTTTATCCGACCATACTGGTCCCAATCATCCTTTGATTATCTTTCTGGAACCAGTCACGTTTGACTGAAGAGGTTTTATTAAGCTTAAAACCTGGAGTGTTAAACCTCCCTTCACTTCTTTTGAAGTTGAATTCCGCCACACTATTCTTGAGTCCCTTGAGAAGTGTTGGTTTATTCTTGTTTGAATCAGTTATTGTTTTGCTTGTAGAGCGTCATCAAAACAATTAGCTTTGTCTTGTGCAGCCACCCACAGTTATCTGGTACCCTTCAAGCGCTTGACTGCGGAGAGTTGGGCAGGTTCATTGAGAACCTGGAGGTTGTTTGGGATTGAGTTGATCTTTCCTAAGCTTCTGCTGACGACCAGAGCTATTAGCTTGTGGGCATTGTCACTTACAATTGCTTTGTCTTGTTGAACTCTGAACAATCCTTGACTTCTTCTATTCAAGTTTTCCCTGGCATCATCTTTCCTCAGATAGTGTTGTTTCCCCAGCTACCGACTACTATCATCTTTATCCTCTTACATTTGGTCCCTTGTTTACCAGGTTCTGGACTTTTCACGTCCTAGCACCCTTTGGAGTCTTACAGCCGACTTGAGCTACTTGCAGGCGTGAGATCCAATCTTGAAGGTAGAGCAGTTGAGTTTGCTTGAGCAAGATCTTCTACTTCCAAATTGGATGGAGAATCAACTCCGGATCCAGAGTTTGAAGATTCCAAATCTTGATCTTGCCGGTCTTGGTACCCCCTCCAGTTGGGATTTTGGTTGGGTTGAGTTTTTCCTGAGGTGATTTGGGTAGGATTTTTGCTGTCTGGTTCTATTGGGGCTTCCTCCTCCTCTTCTTTGATGGGATACCAGGGTGAGCCTCTATTTTGATGATCCATCTTTAGGAAACAAACATGCTTTGTTGAAATTAGGGCCCCTTCTCTTGTTAGAACACGGTAGGAGAGAGAAGGGGGTTAAAGCCTACTAGAATTCCCTCACGAAATTTGTGATCAAATTTCAGGGACTTCCACCTTCTTGTTAGGGGGAATAAGCACAGATTTCCTAATGGTTGAACAAAGGTCAAGGGAAGTGAGTAACCGTGAACTAGCTTCCAGGGCGTCTCTTCATTCTCTCCTCTTGGTATTTGATTTAAAATGAGACAGCTACCCTTTATAATTTCATCCCAGACGTTAGCTGGAATTTTCCCATCCTTGATGATGGACCTAGTTGATTTTTCTATGGTAGGGTTGGCTTGCTTGGCTCTCCGGTTATGCTGAGGATGGTAAGGCTTGGAAATGATCTGGAAAATATGTTTGTTCTGGAGATAGGAGGTCAGCTTGAGGTTGGTGAATTTGGTTTCACCATTGGATAAAACTTCAGATGGGTAGTAGCCTCTTTGGTTAAATTCCTTCTCAATGAGATCAATAAGAACTTCAGCTGTTTTGTGTTTGGATGCAAGTGGAAAAGCCACTAGGTATCGTGAAGCATTGTCAACCAAGGTCAGCGCATACTTATGGCCATGCTTGGATTGGGGGTTAAGAGGCCCAATGAGGTCAAGGTGAATTCTATTGAACACTTTCTTTACCAGGGTTGAAGTTTGATTGAAACTGCATTTTTTAATCTTTCTCTGTACGCAGTTGATGCATTCAAAATTGGATTGCCTCTCTTTGGGTAGTTGCTTAATGAAAGGCTTAATTCTTGAGAGTGAGGCATGTCCATATTTCAAGTGGATTTTCATCAGTTTGTCTTTGGAAGAGTGGTGCAGGCAGGAATGATTTGACTGGTTTGTTAGATTTTCATCAAACTTTGGAGTGGGGATTGAGTATAGGTTGTTGTTGATTAAGCCTGCAAACACTTTTGTATTGTGATGTGTTACTGAGAAGGTGCCACTCTGCGCAATTAGGGTACACCCAGCCTGGTTGAGAGCGCCAGCACTTAGAAGATTGATGGTGACCTTGGGTACATAGAAGCAGTTTGAAAGTTGAAGGGTGAAGTCCCCCCATCATAGCCTTGCCTTCCCTTTTCCTTTGATTCTCAGACAGGCTCCCTCTTTTCCAGTTTTAATTGCATCTTCATTGCAAGGTTGCATGTCTACAAAGTATTGGCTATTGTTGATCATTTGAACCAAGGCACCGCTGTCAAGGAGAAACTTTGGCTGGGGGTTGCTGTGATTGATCCATAAGGACACCAAAGCTAAGTATTGCGCGGTTAGGGTTTTCTTGTTAGCCGTTGAATTTTGCTCTTGCCATTTTTCTTTCTCATCTTTCCACCATTTGGGCGCTATTTCCAGGTGTAGGTGCCAGCAGTTTTTGGCTGAGTGAGATTTGTCCTGCTTAGTATTATAGTAGCCATTTCTACAGTGCTTTCTCATGTTATCTCAATTTTTTTGGTGCAGTTTTTCAGTTGTTGATGTGAGGGCAACTTTGTTCTTTGAAGCAGTTGACAAATCCATCAAATTTTGAGCTTTTGATTTGTTGTTTAGCTGGTTGAGGTGACTGAACACATAATCAACGGTGAGCTCCTTGTTTGTGTGCATTATTTGACTTTTGAAGTCTGTCATGCTATCAGGAAATTTGAATAATAGGATATAGGCAAGAATGTTGTTGGGGAGGATGATGCCAACCTTGGATATTTTCTTCATTCAAAATTTGGCTCAAGTTGTGAATATGTTGATTTCCTTGCCGTCAAATCAAAGATAGAGGAAGTTGTTAAACACTCTGGCTTGATTTTAAGCCTGAGAGGATGCATATTTCTTGATGATGGCCTTCCATAGAAGTTTTGCGGATTTCTTATTTGTGGGGGTCACAACCTTGTTGTGAGTAGTGGACTTCATTTTTGAGATAATTAGGAGTTTGAGTTTGTTTTTGATTCCTGGCTCAAGAGATATTGAGTCATCCGCATTTATAATGTGGGAGAAGCCCCTCATGTTGAGTATAGCGTCTATTTTGTCCTTCCAGATGCTGTAGTTTTCCTTGCCCAGCATGGGAATGGTTTCCAGGGCAATTTTGAGATTGGCTAGCTTAAAGTGGTCCATTTTTGTTGGCTGGGCAATGAAGGCTTTCCTTGGTTTTGTTTTTTGGATTTGATTTGATGAAGAGCCTTCCCTTTGGCTTTTAACCGTGAAAGAGTTTAATTGATTGAGAATCCAGAAACCAAGGAAATACACAAAGCTAGCGGTAGACAAGATTGCAAGACAATGACATGATTGGGTCAGGCAAGGCACAGGTGATGAATGAACAAGTATGAGAAGCAAAAGTTGGGTCATACCAGGCAGGCGTGGAGGGGAGGTTGAATTAGTCTTGTTTGGGGAGTTAGTTGAAGGAAGGTTGAATTGAGGTCATTGTTGGGGTGCCAAGGTAAGAAGTTGAGAATGAGTTGGATTGAGAAGTAGTGAAAGAAAGGTGGTTTAAGATGGGATCTTGATGAGCGAGTTGAGAGTTGAGTTAAGTGTAGCAAGTGAGGTATGAGTCAAAGATAATGGTTTTTTGTGTTTGAGTTGGTTCAAGTTTTACAGTACAGCAGTAGTTGTCTGCCTAGTGTAGTCATCAGTTAGGAGTTGCATGACCATGCCCCTTGAGAGTTGTAGGTTGACATTCCAACAGGAGCCCTTCTAGTTCTTTTTTTCCCCCTGAGTTGTTTTTCAACAAGCTCAAACTGAGATTTTTCTTGCAGCATATCTGTCAATTTTGGTTGGCCCCTACTTGATTGTAAGAATTCAGGTTCAAGTCTTGGCTTCAATCAATATTTTTTAATCTTCTGAATGATATACTTCAATAGTGCGCTTTGCTCATGATGTGGAGATTCCAAGAACATTGCATTGACTTTTTCACGTAACTGAGTAATGCTTAGCATTTCATCAAAATTTCACTGGAAAAATTCAAAAGGATCAACCATGAGTGAATTAGGATTCATTATTAAAAAAGCATTAATCACATGGTGATTTGAACAATCCAACTTAAGCCAACTTACAGAACAAGAACTGCAAGGGTCATAGTCCAACCTCCACTGAGGATGAACATCTTTGGGTACCATGGATCCTCTGAATGCTAGAAGGTCACCTATTTGGTGGGAACAGGGCAAACCAATAGTCTTGAAATATGACTTTGTGCAGAATTTCCCATCATGATCACATTTGAAATTCTTGAATTGTACCCTAACAAGATGGATTGCCTCTAAAGACAGTTTGTAACCCAATGGTAACATTTCAGGTAGAAGAACTGTCCCTAACTTAATTTGAGAGTTATAAAGTGATGCATGAAATGAATTAATTTGATTTGAAACTGTTCCATCAAGGCTTTTCCAAACATCCAACAGGTTTCCCAAAGATTTTGCAAGGAATTGTTTGAGAGTTGCATGGGCCCCTTTAACCCAAGATGTTGTTTTGTTTCCAAAATCTGGTTTTATACAAGTCCACGCTGTTACAAAACTCTCTTTGATTGGGAAAATGTTATTTTCCATATACTTGAGTACATCCTCACAGTCTTTCAAGAAACACTATACAAGCCAAAAGGTCAGAACCCAAAACTAGGAAGAATAAGAAGCAGTGATTTGGACCTACTCTGAGTTCCGCATCATTGACCTCCACCTTCTCCTTTGTCTTTGAAGCCCCATCCTTTTCCCACAGAATCATAAAGCTTTTCCATCCTTCAAAGTCATTAACAAAGCGCACTTTACAGTTTGCTTGTATTTTTTTAGAAAATTGCCAAGTGCAACATTGTCTTGATCACTCTGGGAAACTAGTTTCAATTGCAAAAATCAGAGCTTTTTCACGGTCCGTCACAAATACTTTTGGAAGTCTTTCAGGATCATAAGTCAACTCCTGTAATGCGTTTACAGACCAACTGTAGAACTCAAACGTTTCTTTTGTTATAAAAACAAGAGCTTTTGTGAAAGTTATCCAATTGGATGTCATTCCTACAACATGCAATAGGGGGGTTTTGTAATTATTTGTTTTACAAGTACAATCCAACATAGCAATATGATGGAATTGTTTTGAAATCTTTACTGCCTCTGGATGTGCTAAGTACAGGGCCTCCAAGTGACCCTCCTCATTGAACTTTGACTGGTGATTCCAACTTTTTTCTTCAAGCTGTTCATAGAGTACCTCCATAACACTTTTTCCCTTTAGTTCTGCAAGGGTTACCTTCCGCTTAGTGTTATATATTGTTTGTTCATCAACATAATCCCCCCCATCAATCATGCTCAATTTTCTCTTCAGTTGTAATGTATTGAGCCCATCATTCATGCCTTGTACTAGATTGTCTAAGGCCACCCCCAGGATTCTCCTCAGTTGAGGATGCACAGAGGGATGTTCAGATGGTTGATGGTTATGTTGGGTTTCTTTGTAGGAGAGGCGCCACAAGGGGTCTTCCTTTGTGCAACTTGCGTGGATTAAAAACTTGCACCCAACCTTCCTTGTGTGAGTTTGTCTAGACGGTTTGGTAAGAACATTTCCTGAATAGGAACCATGTATATCACAGGCTAAATCCACATATTGGTCATGCTTTGATTTGAAAACTGTTAAATCTTAACCATGCTTCATTTCCCATGTTTGACAATAGTTTTTTGCCTCTTCCCTAGAAGGAAAAGCTCTCAAGGGAGGTGGTTTAAGTGGATCTGCCATTGTTACATAGTTATATTGATGGCATGCACTCCATCAGTTTCAATCAAAATAAATATGGCAAAGACCAGTAACATAAAATTTTACTGACCACCAGTGGTCATCTCCATTTTTGAATCATTTTGTTCCTCAATTTTCACCCTTGATGAGGAGGCAATTGGGGCTTCCATTGTTTCATTACCCAAATCCTTTTTTTCTTTTTCCAAAGCTTTGTTGATGGCACTATCAACGTAGACCTTCCACGCAGCCATGTCAGGAGAAGGAGGGCTTGCCACTGTTCCCATGCAAAAAATGCAATGGTATGCTTCAGTATTAAATCCAACTTTCAATTGATCAAACAAATTTTGCTCACTTTTGAGTTGATAAAGAATTTTTTTCAGATTTTTATATGATTTATGATTTGATTTTTCACTTTAATTTCACTTGGGTTTCACTTTAATGTCTCTTTGGGATTTCTAGGTGTGGAACAACAGTCCCACAAAGTATGTGTTAATCCCAAATTTGGGTTGACAGAACCCAAGTGTGGTCCAGGGGGTGCCCAAAATTCTGGCACAACTTCCAGGGGGTTGTGTTCAGGGGTTGCACAGCTCCTACACAACCCCCCCGGGGGTTTCGCCTGTTTGAAACGGCTCTTTGTAGTCGTCTTGGGGCCCCCACGGCTCATTTGAGCCATGCAGGGCCCTACAAGACTACCACAAGGTTGGAGCCGTGAATTTAACATCACCCATTATTTTAATATTTTTATTTTTATTTTTTTTAAGGAAAATAGGATTCTGATTTTGAAATAAAACTTGAAGGAATAAAATTGTGAAAAGAAAAGGGGGATATTTCTGAGAAAGGGAAAGGAAATGGGATGAGATTAATGGGAAGGAATGGGATGGAAATGTGGAATGGGATGGAAGAAACGGAATGGAATGGGAGCTACAATTGGCAAGGTTTTTGAGTGTAACTTGCAATAAAGTCTTGAACCAAATTGGGAGAGTTGCAAAGGTGATGGGCTGCTTCCCATAAGTTGCAATCTTTGTTGGACTGGAAGCCAGTCCATCTGACAAGGTATTGAAGATTTTCTTTGCATAACCTGGAATCCAGGATATGGCTTACTTACCACTCTAACTTATCTTTGACACCAATCAGTTCAGGAGGAGAATGAGTCTTGCCTGGTTATAGGAATTGAGCTAGCTCTAGGAGAGACATGTGAAAGACTGGGTGGATACCTTTCCATTTTGCAGGTAAGGTGATTTTCAAGGCATTAGGGGAGACAATTGATTCAACTTTGAAGGGGCCAAGCTTTCTTTCAGAGATTTTAAAATTTGGGAAAGTACTGCAAATATTGCAAGCATCAAGCCATACCCAATCTCCTACTGCAAAGGTTGGGGCCGTAATGCAAAGTCAATCTTCTGTTCCTTGTAGCACTGGTTTTCTGCTTTGAGTTTGGTTCAAATTTGCATTTGAAGGGATTGGATGTGATTCAGGTAAATTGTAGCATGTTGAGAAGTTTCTACGTGAAGGAAAGAGAAAGTTGGATTTCTACCAAAAAGCTTCTGGAAGGGCAACTTTTTGGTGGAGGAATGAGTGGAGTTGTTGTAGGCAAATTCAGCAAATGGGAGCCATTGCAACCAGTTGTCCTTTTGGTAGGAGACATACATTTGGAGATACTTTTCAAGGATCTGATTGACTTTCTTGGTTTGCCTATCCATTTCTGGGTGGTAAGCTGTTGATAAATTGCAAGTTATCTTCAAATGTTGGCACAGCAAGGTCCAGAAGCTAGAGAAAAACAAAGATCCACAATCACTCATTATGTTATCAGGGAGACCATGCTTTGAGAACACATATTCTATAAATAAATTAGCTAAGTCTTCAGAACAGGCCGTCACATTACTTCAAATAAATTAAGCCATCTTTGAGAAGCAATCTACTACCACTAAAATAGCATCATAACCACTATAAATAGGTAATTTCAAAATGAAATCCATACAAAGCAAATGCCAAGGAATTGGCGGGATTGGAAGTGGCTAGAGCAGCCCATACTTCTGATGTTTTGAGGACTTGCTCCAATTGCAATCATAGCACGTGTTAACATAGTATTTTACTTCATTGGTCATACCAGGCCAATAGAAGTCTTTTTCAATTAATTGGTAGGTTTTATCCTGCCCATGATGACCAGAAAGTCAAGAATCATGCCTTGAATCAAAGATATCTAACTTAATGCAAGGATTATCTGGTATTACTATACAATTTTTGAAACTAAATAATCATTTTTGTCAATACTATAATCACTATCTGATAAGTTTGCATTCTTGCAAAGTTTTCTAAACTTGAGGTTGTTGAGTTTAGCTTGTTTTAGTTTGGAAGCTAGATCTCAAAGGTGATTGATGATCAAACTGAGTTTGGCAGACTGGGTTGAGAAAAGTGTCCTAACTTTTTCAGTTTTGTTGTTGGCAAAGGTGCTCCCCACTCCTGGGTAAATGTTGTCCCAACATGACAAAGCATCAGGGACTACCAATTGTTTCCCAGGAGGGTACATGATTGTCAAGTTGAACTCAGAGAGATATTTGGCCCAACGTGCCTGTCTGCATGTAAGGACCTTTGAGCTCATGAAATATTTCAAAGAAATGTGATCAGTTAAGACCTCAAAAGGTTCCATAAGACTCAAAAGGTATGAACACCATTTTTTCAAGCAATAAACAATTGCAAGAAGTTCCTTGTCATGAATCTTGTAATTGAGCTCTGCAGCAAGCAATTTGCAAGACTCAAAAGCCATGCAATGAAAGAGAGAAGAAAAGGAGGAAAACTGTGAGATTACTCCTGAAATTGAATAGTCGCTTGCATCTGTTTCTACAATAGTGCAAGCTAACTCATTAAAGTGAGCAAGTATTGGAGAAGTTGTAAATGATTTTTTCAGAGCTTTGAACTCCAACAAAGCTTCTTCTTTGAAAACAAAACAAGTGTCTTTTTGAAGAAGTTTAGTAAGTTTCACATTTTTCTTGGCATAATTCTCAATAAACCTTCTGTAAAAATTACTGAAACCAAGGAAAACTTGAAGGAATTTAACATAGGAAGGTGGGGGCCAGTCCAATATGCGCTGGCTTTTGGCTTGATCCATCAATAGTCCTTGCTGCAAGACTATGACACCTAAAAATTGAAGAGAAAGAGTATGAAATTGGAACTAAGAGGCTTTTGAAAACAGTTCATTCTTGCAAAGTTGCTGCAACACCTCTTGCACATGTGAAATGTGATCCTCAAGAGTCTTTGAGTAGACTAGTATATTGTCAAGATAAACCACAAGATATTTCTCTACAAGGTCAGAAAAAATTTCATTGACAAAATGTTGAAAAGTAGAAGTAGCATTGCAGAGGCCAAAAGGCATGAAGGTATACTCATAACTGCCAAACGTGTTCTCATTGCAGTCAAATACTTTTTACCTTTTGTAATGCAAACTAGTTTATAGGCACCCCAGAGGTCTAAATTTGAGAAATATGCAGCTCCATGGAAGAGAGTGAGGAGGTATGACATAGGCAGTACTGGGTAGTCATTCTTCCAGGTTACCTGGTTCATTTTCCTATATTTAACACAAAGGCAAAGTCTGCCATCTTTCTTTGGAACAAATAAGACAGGTGAAGCGGTTTTCAAATTGCTTGGTCAAAGAAATCCTTTAAATACATTTTTCGCAATGTATTCTTGAAGCACGGTTGATTCCTGCTTCAAGAGAGAGTAGACTGGTCTGGGTGCAAGTGGTGGGCCAGTAAGTTCAATATTATGATTGAAAGAACCAAATGGAGGAAGCTTATCTGCCATTACAGCTGAAAAGAAGTCAGCAAAGTCATGATAAACAAAGATAAAGACTCTCAAATGATTTCTAAATCTTCAATCTTGTCTTCTTTGAGCATAGGATTCAAAGTTCTCACATGATGCAGGAGGATTATGGAGCTCAAAATAAACCATTTTGTTGGTGCCTGTTCCTCTTTGAAGAAACAAGGAAGAAGTAAGTTGGACAAATAAGCAGTAAATCCTAAATCTGAAGGGGGAACTTGGGAATGAAGGTTGGAATATTGTAAATCTCCTGGCAGAAAATTGTCATCCAACTCAATGACAGTTTCAGGTAGGCTCTTTAATTCCTGTTTGAAGGAAGGGTTAGTTTCCTGGGGTTGCAATGTTCAAAGTCTAATTACTCCTTCTTGCCAATTCACATCCAGATTCCAGCAGACTAGAAAATCATGGCCTAGAATGGTATTATCCATTCCAGGAATATCCAATACAAATAAATCCCATTCAAAGCTGGAGAAATTAGAAAATGCAAAGGTCCATTTTACCTTTTGGGAAACCCAATGAAAGGGCTCAGTCACACTACTTACCAAATAGATAGGGAATCTATCTATCTCTGAACGCATAAGATTTTCGGAAGTGGCAAAAGATTCCCTTTTAAAAGAAACATTAGCACTAGAATTGATTAAAAATTGATAAGGGGGGTTGTCGGAATTGAAAAGGACAAATCTCAAACTTGGAGCACCTAGTGACTTGCAAGTGTAAAGATTTACTTGCTGTAATTTAGATAATGTGTGGCCTTCCTTTCAAGTGTCAGGAAAACTAAAAGCTAATTTTTTGAATTTTTAGCTGCTTCACGCGCTAGCCACTTTGCACAACTATTGACATCATGTTTACCTCCGCAATACATACATAAACCATTCTTTTCCCTCCTTAACCATTCCTCATTCCAGAACATCCCAGTTACTTTTTCCAGGAACTTTGGAGTTTTAGTGACAGGCTTTCCTTTTGGGTTGGAGTGCAAGGTTGGATTTGGTCTGGATTGCTTTGGATTCTTCAAAGATTTTTTCAAAGAGTTGTCCACCTTTGTAGTCAAAGTTGATTTTCCATGGTTGTTTTGTCAAGAGTGGTTCTTTTTGTGATAACCATTATCAAGCTCAATCACTTGGTCAATTCACTGATGAAGGGAGGTTGTCTGATGTCCCCCAACTGTGAGTTGTTTGATTAGGCGTTCTGGTAAACCTTTTCAAGAATGAAATAGAAGGGCTGCCTTTTTCCATTGGAGGAAAGACTTCAAAGTTCAAAAATTGGAAATATAAACGGAGGCTCTACTATTTTCCTTCATGACTAGATTATTGAGTTTTTATTCAATGTTTCAAACTTCATTAGGGTTTCCAAACAGGGTGAACAGCTGTTGCTCAAACTTGTCCCAAATGTTGAGAATGCAAGTGGGATTAGTGTTATCTAATAGTTTGAGGTAGGGTTCAAAACACTGCAAGGCTCTTCCACCAAGGAAGGAAGATGCATACATAACTCTAGGTCTATCATTAGGGAAATTTTGAGGATTGTTTGAGAAGATGATTTTGCAGGACTGTAGGTAGGATCTAAGCTTATGAGGGTGTTCCCCAGTAAAATTATCAGGCTGCTTCATACCCAGGGTACAAAAACTAGGACCACTCAAACCAGATTGCAAGGAAGTTTGGTTAAGCGCCTGGATCAGAATTGTGAGTAAGGTCAAAGCGCCGTGTTTGGGAGAATTAGTGCAAGCCTGCAATCTAACATGAGTCAAGGTTTCACCGGAAGATTCTTTGATTTCTTTGAGAGGGTCTACTTCTTCCCAAGAGGGAGCAAGGGGATCATCAAGAGGTTCAACCAAAGTAGATTTAGAAGAAGGGACAGGATCTGAAGGTTTTCTGGCCTGAGAAAAGCTGGATTTCCCTACCCAGTGGATATCATCATTGTAAGGGGTGAGGGAAGCGTTCCTGGTTGAGCAAGTACATGAAATTGTAAAATAAATCTATTATAGGTTGTAAAGCTACAATAGATGAGTTGAGTTAGTTAATTTACTGTAACACAACCAACCCACGTACTATAGAGAAATATTAGATGACTTTGAGCACAAAGGAGAAGCTGAGTGCAAGGGGTAACTTCAAAGTGAAAAATTATGGTGGAGTAACTTGGAACACAGCAAGAAGGGTGAATGTTCCAATGGAAGGAAACCAAACCAAAGCTCAATGTGATGACTGGATTCAGAAAATGCAAGAACATATGAAATTAAATATCTGAGGAGACAATCCCCAGGCAAGCAGTGTAGCCTTTATAAGGTAATCCAAGATGGCTAGATACAACCTGATGGATGGTCAACTACAGTTACAAGCAATGAGGCAATGAATGAAATGAATGGAGTACAAAATGAAATAACAGTGTGAACTTTTCCAAGGTCTTAGCCTAAGTGCAAGACAATAGAGGGAAAATGTATTGAAGTGTAACGGTTGAGACATGAGGGAGTGACATCAGAGGCAATGCAAATATGAAGATGTAGTTTATGCAGGTTATGGGACTAGTCTATTTGCAAACTATAAAGTTGAGGTGGATTGAATAGTGTGGGTGCAAACTAGCAAGAGTATGTGACCGGAAATGGGAACTTGAGGGTTATTGATACCCAGGGTGAAAAGGTGGAGCCCAAATGGATGGTTGACTGAGGTAGAGTTGACTGCAAGGTTTGAAAGTGGGTGCCCAGTCAGTCCCCAAGGATGGAAGGTTGTTATTCAAGCCAGAGTTGGTAAGCGGAAGGCACCATTGATGTTGTGCTTCTAGTTTGTCATGCTTATAGACTGAGGTAGATGCTACTGAGGAAAGGTGTATGTCAAAGTGGGAGTACAATAATCCTTAAGCTTGAAGCGTGAAAAACACCTAAAAATCAACCTCAATATTGAAGATGTCCTCACCAAAGTATTTCATGAAGCCACTCTGGCCAGGGACCTGGAAGAGTTAGGGATAAGGGACTCTGGTATAAAATTTCCAGCCATGAACATGGGGGAATTTCAGAATATGGCTAGAAAGAAAACCAAGAAAACTATATCACTACCCAGGTAATACTTCCCTAAGTGTAAACAGCACTAAGGCACACAAGTGGAGATCAAACTGATACTAGAAAATCAATAGATCAAATCAGATCCTAAAGAACCACAACAGAAGAATAAGCTGAGTCAATGAGTCTAAGAAGTTAGAAAAACTGACCATATTAGATCAAACTTTTGCAGGAACTGAAACTGATTTCCACTTTTTGTTCCATTAGAACCTAAAGGCTCAGTGGTGTTTGGTACAATATTTTCTTGTCTCATGTTTTTGCTTGCCTTGTTATAAAACTCAATCCTTCTGGAAATTTAAGTTTTGTCATTCTTTTTTTTTCTATGCTCCAAACTTATTTTTGATTCAATATTTTATTGATTACTCTAAATCATTCTACTTTACCTTCAAAAACAATTGTTTTTAAATTAAGCCATAGTCCCATCATAGATTAACTATCATAGTGCCTTATTCTCATTTTGAAATTCAAGTCTCCAAACTTTTTCAACTTTACTTGTTGCCACCACAGTGTCCCTTAATTTTCTCAAAAGGTGGCTAATAATGCTGTAGGTACAAGCTTTAAAAAACTAGATTGGGGATAATTTAGGTTAAAGTTTTATGTTTTCAGTTTGGACATCATTTCCAGGTCTTTGAGGCATCATTTACTTGTCATCTCTTGGTTGGTTTAGGGTTGCGTAATCTTAAAAAGACACAAGGAATGGGATTTCTACAAAAAGGGAAATTTATTTCTGATACATGAAAGTTTATCCAGTCACACAGCTTCAATCTGGATTATAGATATATAGGTATTTCAAGTTATTAGGCATGGTAGGACCTAATATGGTAAGGGTAGAAATTGGGTGTAGATGTCCAAAGCTTCACCCTGTCTTGAAATTCTCTGTAGTCATATGTTACAAGCACCCCAGGGATTCTGGGTTTTCCTATTTGAACCAATAGATAAAGGATCTTTATCACTTTGAACAGCAGGTGGTAGATTGGTCCAAGCTGGGAGCAAAACTCTTGGTTAACACCAGCACAAGTGATAGTAGAGTGAGGAGCCAGGTCTTGGAACTAGAGAGCAGGAAAAATTGATGAAGATAAAAATGAATACCTATTGAGTAAAACCAGCACAAGTGATAGCTAAGTGAGTAGAAAGTTATTGGGACCAGAGGGCCAGAATGAGTCATGGAGATAAGAATGAATACCTGATGGGCAGCCAAGAATGAAGCAGACAAATTTGATTGAAGTGGATTGCAAGCATAGAGTAAATGATACATAGAGACAGCAGAAAGTAAAGAGATAGAGATGAGAAAATAAACAGGCAGAAGAAGCGCAGAACTATTACGCAAAACCAGCACAAGTGATAGCAGAGTGAGTAGACAATTCTCAGGACCAGATAGAAGGCACAAGTGATAGAGATAAGTATGAATAAATGATTGGCAGGTAAGAATTAAGCAGGAAAACTTTGTGGAAAAAAGAGAAGTGAACTCCCTCATTTGTCCCCAATATTTGGAATTTATTTGTCCCTTGCATCTGTAAGGATTTGAGCACACAATTCAACCAACACCCCAGAGAGAGAGTGATTTCCTTCCTTCCAGGTTTTTTTGGAGCTTGTCTTGTGTTTTCCTTGCCTGATTTATCTACCACCCAGAGTTGAGAGTGGGGTATTACTGCCTGTGCCTCAACCCTAAAATTGGTACACAAAAAAATACAAACAGACAACCCTAGGAGGAATACTTTCACAGAAAAACCTAAGCTTCCATCACAATCAATCCTTGGAATCTGCCTGCCATTAATCCCATCCAGTTTTTCCCTTCTCATGGCTCAAACTTGTGTCACACCCTACTTGGAACCCCCCTGTTCCTGTCCGCATCTTCCAAATGTGCCCAAATTTGGGTTTCCATATTTCCTGCAGAATTTTCTGTGGCCCTTTCCTCCCCCAGGTAGCCCTGTGTGATTGTCCTTCTCTGACTTCCCCAAACTAGCAATACCCAAAAACTATATTGGAATGGTTTGTTTCTTGATCTGTTTCCTTGAAGGAAATAACAGATCCACAGCACATGCCTGATGCTGAGCCTGGCGGCGTACAGGTGCTGAGCCTTCAGCCACTGCTGGTGAGCTCACCAGCATCTGATGCTGAGTGCGCAACCCACAATGCAGTTCCCAATCACAAGGCTATAAAACTCCACCACAATGTGAGTGAGGAAAGAGAAGAGGAGAGCTAGGTACAAAGTTGTAATGCATTAGTTACAAGATTTCCTTTAAGCCTAATCTAGGAAGAAGCACATAGTTTGAGTATGTCATTAAGTTTGATAGTTTGGTCTTCATTTGGTCCTTTTTTGGTTCCTGGCTGGTTGTGCTGGTTCTACATCCTTATAAAAAAAATACTACACGCAAGGATACAGTTTGGGTGATGCAAGTTTTTACTCTTGTGACTCCACTCAATACTGGGCAAGGGCACTTGGGTTTTTGAATTTTGCATTCCTCCAAGTTTCCAAAACTACCTCAGTAATTTTCAAAAACATCTGGATGAGCTTTATGGCCCTAATTGGGTTTGTTGGAGAAGAGAAAGTATGATAGGCATATCTTGTAATGCGTTGGACTAGAAAATCCATTATGTTACAAACTGGCTTATGAACTGGTTTTTGACTCCAGACTAGTTGGTTGTTGGGTACTATCATTAGGAGCTGTTAATTCAAGAATTGATTTCCTATTTTCCTATTTTACAATTTAAGATAATAAGGAGCAAGGAAAAATAGAATAAGGGGAAATCCTTTGTGAGCAGAAAAAACACTAGAGATCAAATCATTAGCTAGGAATGTGTCTTCATAGGCCTAACAAGTGACTGTTGATCATCCTTACTATGACAGGGTTCTCAAATATAGATAGCTATTAAATTATTGAAAATTGTTGTCTTTCCTCATGGGGTTATCTTTGTAATTCCCATTTATTAAATCTATCATTCATTAGTAATAAAACAATTTCACCTAAATTGGAGCTATCTGGAATTTCCAAAGCATAGTTCCCTGGAATAGTATGTGAATTTCTCACAAAAATCTTGACATCAAAGCCTGTTTGAGCTTGCACCCATCTTGCTATTGTAGGTGCTGGCTCACTGAAAACTTTATTGTTTCTCACACCATCACATTAACTTTGTCTTAAAATTCTCATATGTAATGGATTTATACCGCATTTTTTAAATGTTCTCTTTCATTCCAGCATTCATCTTGGTGTGGGTGTTTCAAGTTGAGCCTCTTTTAACCCTATCTACCGGCTTTGTTTCAATTCAAACCCTTTGTCAGTTCTTTCAATTTCTGCAGGCAATCCTTTTTTTTATGTTTAACCGTTTAACGATACCCCAATAAATTTCAATTTATATCGTAGGATTTTTTGGGTATTCTCAAATTTCAGTCTGAGAACATTAATGCTACGATTGAGATCCCCAAATTTCAGTCTGAGGGAGTTGGTGCTATGGCTGACTGTTTGAAGTATAAATTTTTGATGTAAATGAAATTTGAATCAATTTGTTGTTTCAAATGGCTTGACCTTATTCCGACTACAGTCTCCTTGTTTGGTAATACGAAAAACAAAAAAAGGGTTATGAAATGGGAACACGAAGTTGAAAACGAAAAAGCCAGCTGTGTTATTTACAATCTTCGGTCAGTATCATATGGTGAATGAGCATCCTGTCGGGTGCAGTTGGAAAGGAAAGGAGCATTTAAGGGGTTGGTGCTTCCTGGTTGAAGTGTGATAATACTACAATAAAAGTGGGGGGCACGGAATGCGAAAATAGGTTTCGTTCCGTCCTAAATCAGGCTGATGATTCATTTAGTCCCGTATATTCCATGGGCATGTTTAGCGCGCTGCGATTTTCCCAGTTGAAAATTGGAAACAGTTATGAAGTCAGCGTCCATCACAAAGCTCGATTTCATGGCCGCCTATTTTTCGAGCTTGGAGACTTATTTGCGCACAATGCGGTTTTGATTGAGTGTTGACAAGGAGACTCACATAGTGAGCCAGCTCATCTTCGTGCTAACAAAAACATGGTTCAAAAGGTATCGGTGCCAATCACAGTCAATTCCTAAAAGTCAGCTTGGTGTTTTAGTCCGAATGCTTTAAGTATGGCTTACGGCTTCAAAGGTCTCGTTGCACACCGGGCAAACGTAGACGACAGAAAGGATCAATCGAAAGGCTTCTTCAATCGATGAACTGCAAAGTGAGAAAAATCAAAATTGAAACAACATCGAGCTTTCCACAATGTGGGAGCGAAGACTTGTCTGATCCGAAAGCCAGGTGTAGAAAAGACCGCTCACATCATTATGGTCAACTTTTGGGGGAAGCAGTGGATGTGAGCCAAAAGATCACACGTATGTAGATGATGGGAAAAAACGTATGGATGGCTGTTCGTCCAGCAAACAATATAAATCGTAAGTAGTTTATGAATGAATTCGTTTGAAGCCACGGGGTGTTCGATCTGCGATGTTCGATCCGCTACTTGAGTTGGGTTCAAGTCCACCGATGAGGTGTACCCAAAATCGAAAGCAAACTGTGAAGTAAGTTTGACAGTATTCAGGGTATATTATCTAACCGCTACAATAACCAATCTTCAAGATCTTCCGCGATCGAATGCAAGATGTCTTTAAGATGCGTAGATGTCACCCCAGGAACCCACTGGGCTTGGTTTGTGAACAAGATACAATAGTCAATAATCCAAGATCTTATTAAACCTGGAGTTCCTGAAACGGAGGTTCGGCAATTCGGGCTCTTGGATCAGTGAAGAAGGAGGACAGCCCGGTAGCGGAATGTGCTGATGTAGGCTGTCCTGAGAACATAACCGGTCCTCAAGTCGCCTGATTAATAGGAGCTGTCCCTACATGAAAACCCGCACTCACGACACTGATGTGGAAGATTTATTGTCCCGGTCACCTGAGACAACATACACGTTTCATCCTAACCAGATTACACCCCGAATGGCGGAGTGTTTCACCTTTGGAAAGTGATTGACTAAAGGCCATGTATTCTGGGATGATACATAGGCAGCAATGACGGGAAGGTCTTCCCCGGCTCAGGCTGAGACATTGTCTAGAGAGACGGTAGTTTGGGACGAAATTGGAATGTCTCACCAATATTCGATAAGAGCAGTTGATCGATTTCTGGGCGCGGTAAAGAAAGACGACAGGCCATTTGGTGGATGTTCGATAATCTTTTCGGGGGACTTGCGTCAAATCCTGCCCGTGATACAAGGTGGCTCACTAGAAGAACAGGCAGACACGTGTCTGAAATCAAGTCCGCTGTACGGACAGTTAAAGCGTTTCAGCTTAACATCAAATTTGCAATTAGATAACGGTAGCGACAAAGAACTGGCGAGGAAATATTCGGACTACGCAAGGTGGCTCCTTGATGTGGGGGAAGGCTGCCTGCAGAATTCCAATTATGGGTTGATAGATTTGAGATTGCCACCGGTTTTTGTGCATCACATGTGTGCGGAAGTGCGACAGACGATATTTGCGTATCGTCTTTTCACAAAAGCTTCGACCTGAGCCCTATCCAATTCAATCAAAAGTATGTCTTTTAGCATCAGGCAAAATACTTCAAGGCACTTTTTGCCAAAGCTTTCTGACCTGTCAGATATCAAATGATCAACCGCACGACGTGATATACCAGTGGCCCACCTGCAGCAAAATTCCACGCAGCAATACCACACTACGCCACCTGTTTTCCCACCGCCCTCTTCCGCAAGCCAACCTCCTATTAGTTCACAGCCCTCATTCCTAACCCAAGCTCGGTCCTCCCTCATTTTTGGGTCCTCTCCTCACTCCATCAAAACCAATACCCAATCAAGTGAGTTTTTTATTTTCTTTTTGAACGCGGGATTCAAGAATTGCTGACATCACTACCATTTCCAATCCATTCAACAGACTAACATGGTTTATCGTCAGTACTGCCCATCAATCAAAGTTGCTGCGATACAAATGTCCCTGCAGCGACTTCCTCGGGATTTTATACGCAGGGCGTTGGGTGAGGGCATCTCAAGGCAATCATTCAACTGCTGGATGGAACTATGTGAAGAAACAAAACTTGTGGTTTGTGACCCACAAACATATGAGAAACAAGGGTGCCCTGTGATCTTGTCCAATGAAGACCAAGAATTTATGATTAAATTAATTTGGTTGGAACCCAACCTCTTCTTGGACAAAATTTGAGAACGGTTGCATGATGAAAATGGGACATTAGTCAGCATAACGGCCTTACACACAAACCTTGGTTGAATTGTTCCAACTCACTCTGAAGAAGGCCCATACACTTAATATCCGCAAATCATTGTTCTCAAAGTACCTTTTGATAGAACAAATGCAGCAAATTCCTGCCAAGTTTCTTTTTTTACAGGTATGTCATTCCTGTTCCCCTGTTCTTTTTTTGGGTGGGAAGCTATGCATGAATCATTGTTTGGAAATTATGTTCTTCAAATGAATCCACTCTCTGTAGTCAAGAGTGAATGAGATTTTTCTCCAGATCTTCAAGAGGAACCATTGAAACAAGAACCCAGCTTGATCAAAACCCTAAAAGGTTCAACATTGTACCAGCAATCAGCTTCTATGGCCTGTTATCTTTATCCTTTAGCAAGCACACAATTAAAGGTGTCCATTTTGTGAGAATTCTCAAGTGAACTTTGGTAAGCAAAATGGTGTTTCCCCCCCCTCAATTGCAATGTTTACATGAAGTTTTTCAATGACATTTGGCTGTTAAAATTTCCCTTGAATTCAAAGCTCCCACAAATGAATAGGTACCCAGCTGTCAACTGAATCCTGGTTTTGGATAATGCAGCAATCCACAAGGGTCCACAAGTAGCATGTTTGTGCCATGAGGCTGCATTCAAGTTATGGTACTTGACCCCTTACTGTTCCAAGCTAAACCCAATTGAGACTTTTTTTCTCAAATAGAATCCTACCTTTGTTGATCACAAGGCCTCAGCTTAGCTTCAGATCCAATCAAGATCATCAGAGAGTGTATTTTCAATTTTCTAAATCAATCATTGTGCTCAAAGTTGTACTTAGATTGTAATCACCAATGCCATCCTTAGGATGGCCTTTCCAAAATTTATGATCAGTGGTAGTTATATCTTCTGGAACCCCTTTTGATCTTTGGCTCCAGTCAGAACAACACTGAGGCCAATTTTGAAACCTTACTGCTTGATTGGTGAGCAATAGTTTGAAAAAAAGCCTATCAGAGGAGGATGAGAAGGACAGAGGCCATAGGTAGGATCATAGGATAAAATTTTGTCTGGGACCAATAAGAGTTGGTTGAGTTAAAAGTACTTGGCATTAGGGATACAGATGGGGTACCAGTATTGCTGATTGAAGGAAATGAAATTGATTTGAGTTCTGCTTGAGGTTGACCATGGGTATTTTCTGGTTTCAAACAACATCAACTGAGCTGGTGGATGATCCCGGGAAGTTTGCTCCAAAATGAATCTCTCAACTGATGTTCAATCTCAGATTTCAAAAAAGTTTGAATGGCAGCCAATGAATCAAAGTTTGAAGAGACTTGGAAGCTGTTGAGTGGGTTGTTTGTGAACACCAGGGTGACACCCTCCAACCATGATATGACAAGTACAAGTGTTGAAGATGTGTAACAAGGGGTACTGGTGAGGATGAATGGTATGAGGCAGGCAATAACCCCAAAGCTCAGAAGAGGTCCGGAGATTCTTGGTTTGTGAAATCAACAAGATTGTTGTGGAGACTTCTTTTGGATTGGGTAAAGTTTAGCAAATAGCATTCTGGCAGTTACTTGAGGAGAAATTTAGTACTAAAACTATTTATAAGATTGTCAGCTTGCTACTATTGCAGAGCAAGCTGCAAAAGTAACAGAAATAACATAAAAATAATAATAATACAATTAACCTAAGAAGGAGTAGGGAAAACATAAATATTATTACAGAAATGGATTTTCCACCCAAAATTAGGTAGGGTCACTCACTGACCCCACCCTTGAAATCCAACTCCTTATATTTTTAAATAATTAAGGAAAGAAAAACCAAAATGCCACAGCACCACTATTGAACTTTTTGGCCAATTAAATAATTCACACGTATTTTCATGTATAGGTTTCACACCTAAAATTCAGTCAGAACTGAGGTGTTGTGTATATTTTAGGAGTTACAGACGGGAATGTGTTTTTTCACAATTCCCGCACGCAGCCGCGGCAGCCAATGCACCCACGCGAAGCTGAGATACAGCACTGTCACCCTGTCCAAGCTGTGTATGCAGCCCCGGGCCTCTGACGAGTACGCAGCCGCGGGACTACGGGTTGACAAAGTGACAGGCCGCCTGAGAAACTTAGGTACCGCGTTAACATGCTACAACCCGCACGGGAACATGCTACATATGTAATGAATTTTCCTGTGGATAGTAGATAGTCTAAAAGTTCATAATATTATATAAAAATACTTAAATGACCCTTATACGTATTTTTTATTAAATATAATTCAAAGTACCAAGAATATCAAAAATAAGACAATGACAACTTCTAAAAATATATTGAAATACTTTAATATACTATTATGAAGAAAACTAATGATGTAAAAATATTACATGAATTCCCATGACTATTTTGAAGTAATTATTTTAGTAAATCAACTGAAACTCAAAAATAAGGAGTAAAATCAATATCATGACTTTACTCCAATTATTTAATACATAATGAGAACTAAACTGACATCAGAATTTCTGTGGGATTGTCTATTAAAATAATCATTAACTTACTGGGAACATTTACTAAGGATAATTAATTAAATAATGACATAAACAGGAGAGATTAATGTTATTCACACGTCCTAACATCAATTAGAAAGTAGAAAAATTCCCATAAACTAAGGAATTAGATACTACCCGTGCTACAGAACCAAGAACACGTGACAGGCTACCACTGGTTACCCTGCTAGCCTTAGTGTCCGTCCCTTTGAGCCCCTGTACCCCTCAGAAGGACAATATTGGGACTCAAAAAGCTATAAATAAAGAGCTCTTTTGAGGATATTGATGGGCAGAGACCCAGTTATATTTATATGCAGACACCGTTCCAGGGTAATCAAGTACTTAAAAGAGATAAGTAAGTGATTTATGGCTTAATATGATTAATAATATCCGTCCTCAACCTCTTTATATCAATTTAAACTTCTGAACAACCTTATAACCCCAGTATACAGGTTTAACACATTGGTGCACGTCCCAAACAGATACCCAAAGGATCTAATAATATACCAGTGAGTTTTATTATCCTTTCTCTGTTGTGGCAGCTTGGTTACAAAGCCCGGCCACTCCACCGTGTATTTTATATACATATTATCTTTGGGCAAAATATCCTTCAAACTAAAGAACCCAAAGTAACCAGGACTACCTGTTTTCATACTGAAATTCCTGAAGAGAGGTTTTAAAGATCCCCAATATAATTTTGGCCCCTCTATAAAAAATATTTAATAATCAATTTATCTACATTGATTTATAACAATAAACCATAACCAAACCAATTAACCTTGAAATAATCTTAATCCAAATATTTTACAGATTTTTGCTGCACTTATTAAATAATATATTTATTATTTATTATATCACCTCTGGTAGCTAAAGGATAGCAAGGTGCTTGGCATCCAGGAGTTTGAAAAAGATAGATGAATACTAAGGGTGGTTTTGAATTGCCTGCCCCTCTAAGCACTATAGTAGTCTCAGAACAATAAAAGAAATAGATCGGTGGCCAATTTTCCAATATAGTTGCTACTATAGTAGTCTCTATCAGACCTAGGATCAAATGTTTCAAGCTTGATAAGGAAGAAATGGTGGAAAAGATAGGTGACTTGGAGGAATGAAGCTGAGTAAGTGAAGAATGCTTTATCTAGTCTTATACTTTACATATTTTTACATATTTTATTGGTTTGTGATTGATACTAATTTGATGATACAGGTGATTATTGAAAAAGGTTGAAATGGTTGAGCCTATAGTTGATAACTGATGGTGATGGAGTTGGATGATGATAGAATGGATGGTTGATGATGATCAAGGTAGGTTATGATGATAGTTGATGGTGAAGGTAGGTGATGATGATGATGGATGGTGATGGACTATTTTCAAGGTAGGTGATGATGATGATGATGGATGGTGATGATGATGATGTATGATGATGAGATTTGGTGGTGGTTGATGATGATGTTAAAGTTATGGGGAAATGGTGGTGATGTACAAAGGTATGGGGTCTTGGGTAAATAATTTTGGTGGTGGATGGTCAAAAGTAGGGGTTATTGGGTTGGGTCATGGTCAAAAGTGTGTGTTGATGATGGTGGATGGTCCAGGGTAATGGTGGTGGTTGATGATGATGACATTGGTGATGGTTATGGTATGGAATATGGGATTGGTGATGGTCACAGCATGGGTTATGGGATAATGGTTGAGGATGGTAAAAGTATGGGTTAAGGGTACCTAGGAGGCATGGTGATCCCTAGGGGAAGGATGGGGGGATCTGATGGGACCTGGATGGGGGAAAGAAGCCCTCTATTTATAGAAAATCCTGCCCTCAGGGCTGCCCCTGAGGGTCTCCCAGGTACAGTGAATACAGTTCATGAGGCAATTTGGCTGGTCAGAGGAGGAGGCTGTGCAGGATCTACATGCATGTACACCCTTGCATGCATTGCTGTACTGCATTGATACAGGTGGCCCCTGCGTAGATTACTTCTTTATAGTGATGGTTTTTCATTTTTTTGGTCGTTCATTCAGTGCCTTGCATATATTTCTTCTGTATACAGGTGCTTGTTTGGTGCTGCATGCAGTGCCCTGAATATATTTCTTCTGTATACTGCTGCAGGTTTTTTTGGTGCTGCATGCAGGTTCTTGCATATATTAATTATATATACTGCTTCTGGTTTGTTTGGTGCTGTATGGTCTACTGTATGTGGAATGTACTTGAAGGCTTCCAGGGTATGTTCATGAACTTTCACTGGTCTGTGACACCTG
Source organism: Puccinia polysora (assembly GCA_025617555.3). Taxonomy (NCBI): domain Eukaryota; kingdom Fungi; phylum Basidiomycota; class Pucciniomycetes; order Pucciniales; family Pucciniaceae; genus Puccinia; species Puccinia polysora. The sequence continues at coordinate 2,360,120 of CM062627.1, read as the reverse complement.
GTAAGGGTATGGGTAGGCCATGGTTGATTTGGGCTGTATCTTCTAAACCATGAGGGATAGAGGGGCACTTTGTCTGAGTGACTAGGGTTTATTTTTGGTTTAGAATCCATTTTTGAGGTCTTTTTGATCATTGGAGCTTTCCTTATACCAGAAAAGTGAGTCTGATGGCCATAGTTTAGTTTTTGGAGCACCACACTGTTGAACAAGATAAGCTTATCAGCTAATTAAGAGCAAGTTACTTTAGAAGAAACAACTGTACCAGTGAGGATGAAAAAACTCTCCAGCTAGTCTGTTTTCCTCTTCTCTAGAACACAATTCTTCTTGTATGTTTGGTAACTCCTCCGCTTTCATCTGAGAATTCTCCCTCACACCCCTACTTCTTGCTTAAAACATTCACAGCCCAAAAGTCAGATCAATGGGACTTGAGTAAGCTCCTCCACCACTCCCATTTCTGTCCTTGTCTCCTCTTTTGCAATGATCAAAAGGCTTGTTCATGGGTAATGATTAATATCAATTTCAATTGTTTTAATGGCTAATTAAATAATTAAAACACATTTGCTTGATGCATGTTTTGGATCAAATTGCTATCCTATCCCTGAGCTGTAGAACAATGATTTCTCTGGATCAACTAATAGAATCGTACATAATTTATTATCTATTATGCAGTAGATATTTTCACACCTTTGCTTAACTTGGCGTTGAAACCAATGGTCAAACCAAGCTGTTGTATTTGGGCATCAGTAAGCCAGTCCTTACCAAACATCTTTTAATTATCAATATTGTTTTTGATTAACTTTTTGAGTACCATATGTTTATTTTTTTTAATTCCCACAAAATCAATGTATTCAGAAATTGACCCATGATTGCCTGACTCTGAAGAAGGATCCATTGGGGAAGATGCATGGTGAATAGGACTATCACCACCCAAGGGGCAACCCTTTTTACACAATTGGGTTAAAAATTTGATGCTGGAAGGGGGGGAGGATAAACAGACCCCTGGAACCTGTTTGGCCTAGGATTTCCACAGATAGTCTCAGAAAAATTAAAAAGTGTATATCCAATTTGATTATACTCACTATTGCTGATTCCCACTGTTGCAAATTTTTGGTTGTTAGGAGAATGTACCGCTGTTATTTTGTTATATAGCCTTGGATCATGAACTGTGCTGCAGTTGGAGTGCTCAGCATTTGGTAGGTCAGGCTCAGCATACCGGGCGCTGTTTTTGCTTAACTGGGCATGGAGGGTTGCAGCCCACTTGGACATTGAAGACCCAAGAATGGAGCAAGCCCAACCAGGTTTGTGGGCAGCTAGTTTGGGAAGACAGAGCGGGGAAATTGGGGCTATAGGAGGGGGGTGGGCGCGGGGAAGCACAGCCAAACCACGGGGCAGGAAATCAGGCTGCATGCCGGGTGGATACAAACAATGTGGGGGGCTCCAAGTAGGGCGCGGTGGAGGGCCGCTTCATGAGAAAGAAAAACCGGGTGTGTGTAGTGGCTAGTTTGGGAAGGTAGAGCGGGGAAATAAGGCCTACAGGAGAGGGGAGGTCTGCGCAAGAAAAGGCACCAAGTGATGGATTGCAGGACTTGCAGACATGTGTGGAGGGATAAACAGGGGGGCTCCAAGTAGGACGCGGTGGAGGGCCGCTTCATGAGAAGGAAAAAACGGGTGTGTGTAAAGGTAGGCAGCTTGAGGGTGGTTGCAGAATGGGAAAGGGTTAGGGTTAGGCTAGGGTTCTGGTTTTTAGGGTTTCTTTTATATTTTTTGTTGGGCTGTCATTGCGCTTTTACTTAGGTAAGGGTTGAGAGTGTGGTCATAAATTCTGCCCTCTCAAACCCAGCATGGAAGATATATATACATGGAGGGAGGGAAGATAGAGGAATTGATTAAGGCTTAGGGATTTTGGATACGGCTTAGGATACAAAAAGGAAAGGAAAGGAAGTAAATGCATCTCCCTCTATATCTCCCTCTCTCTTTCTCTCTCTCTCTCTCTCTCTCTCTCTCTCTATACTGGCACATCCTCATCCTTAAAGACACTAGGACCATTGATTCCTGAAGTTAGGGAAAAATTGGGGAGTTACAATATCTTAATTTCCACACCACTCAGGGTCAGAAGGATTAGGATGAACCGGAAAGCATCAATTGTAGGCAATATTTAATGTATAAAGAAAAAATAGAGTGTTGACATGAACACCAATCAAGCTTAACAAAGGGTCACTGCTTTCAGACTATCACAGGGAAACATTTTGTGTTGCATTGTGCACAGTTGCTCTGCATTTTGCACAGTTGCTCTGCATTTTGAACAGTTGCTGTGCATTGTGAACAGTTGCTGTGCATTGTGCACAGTTGCTGGGCATTGTGCACAGTTGCTGTGCATTGTGCGCAGTTGCTGTGCATTGTAAAAAGTTGCTGTGCATTGTGCACAGTTGCTGTGCATTGTGCACAGTTGCTGTGCATTGTGCACAGTTGCTGTGCATTGTGCACAGTTGCTGTGCATTGTGCACAGTTGCTGTGCATTGTGCACAGTTGCTGTGCATTGTGCACAGTTGCTGTGCATTGTGCACAGTTGCTGTGCATTGTGCACAGTTGCTGTGCATTGTGCACAGTTGCTGTGCATTGTGCACAGTTGCTGTGCATTGTGCACAGTTTCTATGCATTGTGCACAGTTGCTGTGCATTGTGCACAGTTGCTGGGCATTGTGCACAGTTGCTGTGCATTGTGCACAGTTGCTCTGCATTGTGCACAGTTGCTGTGCATTGTGCACAGTTGCTGTGCATTGGCACAATGCAAAGCAACTGTGCAAAATACACAGCAACCTGGCACAATGCAAAGCAACTGTGCACAATGCACAGCAACTTTGCACAATGCACAGCAACTGTGCACAATGCACAGCAACTGTGCAAAATGCACAGCAACTGTGCACAATGCACAGCAACTGTGCACAATGCACAGCAACTGTGCACAATGCACAGCAACTGTGCACAATGCACAGCAACTGTGCACAATGCACAGCAACTGTGCACAATGCACAGCAACTGTGCACAATGCACAGCAACTGTGCACAATGCACAGCACCTGTGCACAATGCACAGCAACTGTTCACAATGCACAGCAACTGTTCAAAATGCAGAGCAACTGTGCAAAATGCAGAGCAACTGTGCACAATGCATAGCAACTGTGCAAAATGCACAGCAACTGTGCATTTTGCACAGCAACTGTGCACAATGCATAGCAACTGTGCACAATGCACAGCAACTGTTGACAATGCATAGCAACTTTGCGCAATTCACAGAAACTGTGCACAATGCACAGCAACTTTGCATAATGCACAGCAACTTTGCATAATGCACAGCAACTTTGCACAATTCACAGCCACTATGCACAATGCACCGATACTGAGCACAATGCACAGATACTGAGCACAATGCACAGATACTGAGCACAATGCACAGCAACTGTGCTTAATGCACAGCAACTGTGTACAATGCACAGCAACTGTGTACAAAGCACAGCAACTGTGTACAATGCACAGAAACTGTGCACAATGCACAGCAACTCTTTACAATGCACAGCAACTGTGCATTGGAGCTTGGATAAATATTGTGCACAGTCACTGCGCATTGTGCATTGGAGCTTGGATAAATAATTTTTACTGTTGCTGTGCATTGTGCACAGTTTTTGTGCATTGTACAGAGTTGCTGTGAATTGCGCAAAGTTGCTGTGCATTATGAAAAGTTGCTGTGCATTGTGCACAGTTGCCTTGAATTGTGCAAAGTTTCTATTCATTGTGAACAGTTGCTGTGCATTTTGAACAGTTGCTGTGCATTGTGCACAGTCACTATGCATTTTTCACAGTTACTGTGCATTTTGCACAGGCACTATGCATTGTGCACAGTCACTGTGCATTTTGTACAGTCCCTATGCATTGTGCACAGTCACTGTGAATTTTGTACAGTCACTATGCAATGTGCACAGTCAGTGACTGTGCATTGGGGCATTGATAAATGATGACCTGAGCTTGGTAGGAGCATGGCCTGAACTTGGCCAAACATTGGGCAAAAGATCTTTGATGGCACTTGCGTGCAAGTGAAATGCAGATTTCTGTGGTCTTATATTAATAGAATTAAAATACAGGCATGTTAGACCAAACCAAAATCATGAAATTAATCTATAAGCTAGAATACAACTTAAGTTGATGTTGGAGATGATCAATCTAAAAAGCTGCTTTTTTAGAAATAATGGAAGGTGGTTTGGAAACTATGGGTGTGATTGGAATCAAATCTACCTTAATTACAAGCTGGAAACAATGTTTATTGTTTGCCAAGCAAATGAAAATAGGATCTGATTGCTCTTTTACACCCATTTTCATAGGAGTAAAATTACAACATGATTTCAATGAAATGAAGCATATTGATCTCTCATAAGTATCAGCTATTAGTTGACCCATGCCAAGCTTTGATAGCCATTTTGAGGAGGGAATACTTTCATTGATGTCATTAAAATCATGTCTTTGTTCTATCTTTTCAAGATCTTTACTGCTTCCAATGATCTTAAAATAAAACAACTTGTTTTTCCACAATATTTCAAGCATTTCTTTCCAAATTTTCAACCATCCATTGTCTACATCACCAAGTGAATTAGCAATGACTCTCAAACCACAATTTCCATCACCAAATTGCTCCCAAAACTCAATCAAGAACTTATGTAAGTTCTGAGGTATTTGATTGAGGTAATTTACTTCCTAAAATCAAAAACTAGTTAGCCAGAAAGCTGATCTCATTAAAGGAAACACCACTCACCAAATTTGAGCTTCTGTTTGACTCCACCATTGCATCTGCTTCATTTTTTGAAAGGGAATTGGATTCAAATGGCACCAAACCCAACAAACTTTCAGTCTCTCCCACTGAATGATTTTCAATGAAAGGCCTGACTTGGGCTATAAAAATTTCACAATCAGTTCATTAAACCAAAAAAATAAACCTTTCACCAAAGAAAAGACTTAAAATCATTTTTCTTTTCTCCTTTGGTGCCCTTCTACTTCCATTTGCCTGCTTAATTTACTTTTAAATGTGTTCAAATCAAGAAGAATCTTGCCGGGTATCTGTCAATTTTGGATGGCCTCTGCTTGATTGCAAGATTTTAGGTTGAAGTCTTGGATATCATTGATAATTTGCTGTCTCCTTCATAAAGTGCTTCAACAGCCCGCAATAATCTTGATCAGGATTATTCAAGATCATTGCATTGAGCTTCTCATGTAACTGAGAATTGTTGAGCAGTTCATCAACATCAAACTTGAAAAATTCAAAATGATCAAATATAAGTCAATTAGGAATCATAATCTTATTAAAGCAGGAATCATCATTCAAAAAGCATTTATCAAAAAGCATTAATGACAAGGTGATTTGAACAATCCAACTTGAAAAAATTACAAAAATAAAACTGAAAGGTTCATAATTCAACCTCCACTGAGGATGAGAATTTTTAGGCACAATGGAGCCTCTTGACTCTGGTAGTTCACCTATTTTTTGGGAACAGGGAAAAACCATAGTTATTTAGTATGACTTGGTGAACAATTCTCTATCATGGTCTGCTTTAAAACCTGCAATTGATCCCCAACAAGTTTGATTGCTTTTAAAGACACCTTGTATCCTAATGGTAACCATTCAGTAGGAAGAAATATCCCAATCTTTATTTGAGATTTGTAAAGGGCAGCCTGAACCAATTTAATTTGATAGTAAACTGTGCCCTCTAGGTTTCCCCAAACATGCAAAATGTTTCCCAACAATTGATCAATGAATAGTTTGGGAGTAGCATGGGCCCTTTTGATGCATGAAATTGTTTCATTTCCAAATTGTGAATTTTTGCAAGTCCAAGCCATTACAAACTTCCCTTTGGTATGGAAGATATGATGATCAATATAATTGAGTAAATCTTTACAGTCTGCCAAAAAACACTTTATACAAGTCATAATGTAATCAACCCACAACTAGGAAGATTAAAAGTAGGGGCAGTGATTTGGCACTTAATCTAAGTTCTGCATCATTGACCTCTGCCTCCTACTTGGTTTTTGAGGCCCCATACTTAGCCCACAGAGACATAAAGCTTTTCCACCCTTCAATGTTATTATACTTACAATCAATCATAGCTATATGATCAAATTTCTTGCAAAGATTTCGTGACTCAGGGTGAGCCAAGAACAGGGCCTCTAAGTGACAATATCCACTGAATTTTGCTTGATGAACCCAACCTGAATTACCAATTTGTTCAAAGAGGAACTCCATAACAATTTTTTGGTTTTATTTCTGCTAGAGCTACCTCAACCTTAGTGTTATAGATTTTTCAGTAATCAACATATTTGCCACCATTGATTTTTATCAATTTTCTTTTGAGTTGAAGTGTACTGAGCCCATCATTCAAGCCTTATTTGAGTTTTTCTAAGGCTACACCAGAGATTCTCCTCAGGTGAGGATCAACTGAGGGGTGTGGATATCATTCATGGTTATGTTGATCATTCTTATAGGAGATTTGCATCAAGGGGTCTGCCTTTGTGTGACTGGCATCAATTAAGAACTTGCACCCAACCTTCCATGTGTGAGTTTGCGTTGAATTTTTGGTGAGCAATTGCCCAGAGTACAAATCATTTCTATCACAGGCTAAATCCACATATCTATCACGCACTGTTAAAGATTAACCATGCTTCATTCCCCATGTTTGACAATACATTTCTGCCCCTTCCATAGTAGGAAACTATCTAACAGGAGGTGGGGCAAGTGGATCTGTCATAGTTACATAGTCATAGTTACAGTTTCATGGTTATATTGATGGTATGCACTCCATCAGTTTCAATAAAATTAAATAGGGCAAAGACTAGTAACATAAAATTTTGCTCACCACCAGAGGTCATGTCCATTTGTGAATTTTTTTTTTCCTCAATTTTCAACCTTGATGAGGATGAAATTGGGGCTTCCAATGATTCATTACCCAAATCCTGCTTTTGCGCAGCTTTTTTAATTGCACTAATGTAGTCCTTGAATGCAGCCATGTCAAAAGGAGGGCTTGCCACTGTTCCCACAATGCAAAAAAAATTCAATGCTACTTCAGTATTCAATCCAACTTTCAATTGAACAATTACCAAGTTTGCTCACTTTGAAGTTGAGAAATATCAATTTTGTGGGATGTTTTATTTAAATCTTCCTATAGTTTCACTTTAATTGCACTTGAATTTCACTTGATTTCACTTAAATTTCACTTTAGTGTCAATTTATGATTGCTAGATGTGGAAAAACAGTCCCACATAGTAAGTTCTGATCCCAAATTTGGGTTGATGGAACTCAAATTTGATCCAGGGGGTACCAAAAGGTTTGACACCACCCCCAGAGGGCCTCTTTCCCCCAAACACGGCTCAAAACCGTAGTGTACAGGGGTACACAAACCAAATACGCCGTGTAAAGGGGGTATACAGCCCCCTGGGGGTCACGCGTGTTTGAGAAAACCCCTTGTTCCCGTGTAGACACATTTTTTTTCCTGCTAGTGATTTTTGGACGCATGTATGGGCCCCCACACATCCACTGGGACTTTTAGGGCCCTACACAACTCTCACACAACTGGGAGTTGTGAATTTAACATAAACCTAAATCTATATACATATATATATATTATAACAACGCAACTCAGATGGGTTGAAAATGGCCATTCAAAACTCAGATGGTTTGCAAATGGCGTTTGACGCCTGTTTGCGACCACAGGTTTGAAAATTCAACATTGACCTTTTGTGGTTGAAAAGATTGTAGGAAAAATTTCAAGAAAGTGTTCCAAAAAGGAATATTAAAACTTTAAGATCAAGTTTTTTGGTAGATTTCTACTGTTTTCCTTTCTTAAAACACTCAATTAATAATAATATTTCTTTGATTAAACAACAATTGTTCTCTCTGTCACCAGAAAAGACTTGGGCTAGTTCCTTTTGGATTTAAAGAGAAAAAAAGAAGGCTAAAGCTCATGATGTTGATAAAATATTGGATGCTTATTTTAGATTAACAAAGGATGGTGTAAAAATAGTCAGGGCATGTGGAAAGGAATCATCACAGGCGAGGCTAGTTAGAAAAAGCACAATAGGAGGGGTAATTGTGTGATTTAAAAACATTTGAATCTTGTGCATCAAATGAATAATTTTGAAATTCAAACACAAACGTTTTTGAATTTTGGGAAAAAGGTAGGGACAAAAAAATGAGGGTATTATTATTCTCACATATACTACCCTCAAACTTTTGGTAAAACAATCTCTCCACAATGTAAAACCTACATGTGTAATTCCTTACACTCATGGTTTTCTTAATGCTTTTGGATTATGCATATTTGTCAATGCAGATGAACATCTGGTTTTCTAAGGCCTCCATAAAGAATTCTGCAAAGAAATTGAAGTATTGGAAGAACTTCAAAAGTGCATCCAAAAATCCAAAAAACCACCAAATCAATGGTTCACAACACATTTTGAGACCATTGCATTTGCCTCTTTGCCCAATTTTTTTTGGGGGATTTTGAATTTAAAAAAGGCTTTGAAATCATTTGAGGAGCTCTGGAATCACTTTTGATCAATTTTTTGATGGAATTTTGGCCTCAAGAAATCAGAACCAATGAAAAAAAAAGAAAAGAATTAGCAAAGCCTGTTTAATATTTTATTTAAAAATTTGCATTCAAAATTTCTTTCAATTTACTTCTTTATGCCTTTAAAAAAAATAATAAAATTTCAAAATAGAACTTATATGAATTTTAATGGAGGGCTTTGGCACCCCCAAAATTTTCACAATAATAAATCAATACAAAAGGGGGTGGGTATGCACTTTTGAATTGATTTTTTGTTGTTTTTCTGGAACAATTAGTGGGATTTTAAGCTCCTTGAGGCTTCATGTATGAATAAAGATTTTGAAAGTGTTCAGAAAATGTTTTTTGAAAATAATTGAGGCACCATTTTTTCCCCTAAAATCAAACCAAAAACAGGAGAGAAATACCACTTCCAGGCTTGGGTCTGCTTTCTTGACCCTCTTGCATGATAAAATATTCAATATGATTTTTCTGCATAATTTAAAGGTCTCTCCTCACACCCTTGAGGACTCAAATAAACTCCTAAACCATCCAATTTCATTTTGATGCCACTCACCACCCAGCACACCCCACACCCACTCAACAACACACACCAAACTACTAACCATAACTCACCACACAACACACCACTCATAATAACTCACCACACCTCAATAGAACCCACTTAACACCCAAACTACCCAATATAACCTCCAATGGTCAGGATGCCAAGGTGGAGTGGTATTTAAAAGGGAATTTTGATATATTGCTCAGGGAAAATTCCTTGCAAAAGTACCCCTTGTTCAAAGGCAGAATCTTTAGATTGGGAATTTCTTCAAGTATTCTTATTGAAGCATGGCCAAAAGACAAGTTAATATCTTTTAGGGATCTGCAATGGAGGTCTGAGTAGTTACACAGGAACAAATGATCTGTATCAATCCTTTCTGAGTTGTTGAAAACAAAGAGATCGTTAAGAATTTTTCCATTTAGAAAGCAGGTGTTACTCTGGTGGAGCTGGAACTGGTTTCCAGTTGATTTCAGGGAGAACCCTTTATTGATCAGGATACAAGGGCTGATTAAATTTACTACAATTTACAGATCATAAAGAAAGTTTCTGAGTGTTGAAATTCTGCCTCTCTCTCTATCTTTTTCCAACTCATAGTCTGACGTTGTCTGTCCTGTCACCACTGCAAACACTTAATTCTTGTCTTTTCTTCCTTCCAATGTGTCTCTGTTCATATTACTTCAACTAACTGAACTCTTTGTTCTCCTCTGAAAATTCTGGCCCAATTCCTACAATCTCTTCTCCTAACAAGATTGAAATTATAACTTGCCATCTCACGCATACTGGACCTCCAAGAACAATTGGCTCTACTCCCTCAAGGCCACTCAGCTTATCAACCCTGAGTCCTTCTTCAATCCTTGCCAATTGTCTTCTGCTGCATGAATGTTCTCATTTGGTGAGAAAAGCATTGTTGTCTGTGTCTCTGTTATCTGATTTTTTTTCCCATCAAACTGTTATGCTAGCTCCTGGCTCTTCTTGTCCCTTTTTCTTGTGGTCTTCTACTTCAAGTCATGTCACCTTGAGTCCCTAGTCATCCAGGGTAGGGTCCTTTCAGTTTTCCTTTCTCTCTCATCTTGTTTCAAGTTGTTAACCCCTTCTGCGTTCAGTCTGGTTTTTGATGTTTTAAGAATAATTTCAGAATTAAACTCTATCACAATTAACAGTTGAATTGCGCTGACTTGCCAACCCCAGATCACCACAACCAGATACGGATTTCAATCATCATGGAAAACATAAATCCAACCATCCTCAAAACCAAAATTGAAGCCATTCCCATTATAACTGAGGAAAACTTCACCATCTGGAGAACTTGGATCAACACCCTGTTGAATCTAGCCCAGCTCAAAGATACCATTGGATCAGATTCTGAGAGTTTTTAACCAACTGTCAGCCTCCTGGATGCCAAGACCCTTGCTATCTTTTAGATACCAGAGGTGATAGAATAAATAATAAATATATCATTTAATAAATGCAGCAAAAATCCTTAAAATATTTTGATTAAGCTTGTTGCAAGGTTAAGTGGTTTGGTTATGGTTTATTGTTTTAAATCAATATTAATAAATTGATTATTAAATATTTTTATAGAGGGGCCACAATTATATTGGGGATCTTTAACAACTCTCTTCAGGGATTTCAGTATGAAAACACGTAGTCCTGGTTACTTTGGGCTCTTTAGTTTAAAGGATATTTTACCCAAAGATAATATGTATATAAAATACACGGTGGAGTGACAGGGCCTTGTAGCCAAGCTGCCAAGACAGAGAAAGGATAATAAAACTCACTGGTATATTATTGAATCCTTTGGGTATCTGTTTGAGACGTGCACTGATGGGTTAAACCTGTATACTGGGGTTATAAGGTTGTTCAGCAGCTTTAATTGATAAAAAAGAGGTTGAGGACGGATATTATTGATCAGACTTAGCCAAAAATCACTTACTTATCTCTTATAAGTACTTGATTACCTTGGAACGGTGTCTGGATATAAATATAACTGGGTATCTGCCCATCAATATCCTCAAAAGAGCTCTTTATTTATAGCTTTTGGAGTCGCAACATTGTCCCTCTGAGGGGTACAGGGGCTCAAAGGGACAAAAACTAAGGCTAGCAGGGTAGCCAGGGGTAGCCTGTCACGTGTTATTGGTGCTGTAACACGGGTAGCATCTAATTCCACAGGGTATGGGAATTATTCTACTTCATAATAGATATTAGGACGTATGAATAACACTAATCTGTCCCATTTATGTATTATTTAATTAATTATCCTTAGTAAATGTTCCAGGTAATTTAATAATTATATGAATAGACATTTCTACGGACATCCCGATGTCAGGTGAGTTCTCATTATGTATTATAAAACTGGAGTAAAAGTCATGATATTGATTTTACTCCTTATTTTTGATTTCCAGTTGATTTACTAAGATAATTACTTAAAAATATAAGTCATGGGAATTCATGTAATATTTATACATCACTAGTTTCGTTAGTATGTCACAAAGATATTGATGTCTACAAATTCTCATAAAATTATATTAAAGTATTTTAATATATTTTTAGAATTTGTCATTGTCTTATTTTCGACATTCTTGGTACTTGGAATTATATTAAATAAAAAATACGTATAAGGATTATTTAAGTATTTTTATATAATATTATGTACTTTTAGACTATCTACTATCCACGGGACATTTATTACATATGTAGAATATTTCGGTGTAGGTTGTAGCATGTTTACCCGTTACCTAAGCCTCTTAGGCCGCCTGTCACTCTTTCAACCCTTAGTCCCGCGGCTGCGTACTTGTCAGAGGCCCGGGGCTGCGTACACAACCTTGATGGAGTGACAGGGCTGTATCTTAGCCGCGCGCGGGTGCTTTGGCTGCCACGGCTGCGTGCCGGAATTGTGACAAAACACATTTCCCTCTGTAACTCCTAAAATATACACAACACCTCAATTCTGACTGAATAGGTGTGAAATCTATACGTGACAATGTGTGTGAAATATTCAATTGACCAAAAACTCAATAGTGGAGCCGTAGTATTTTGGTCTTTCTTTCCTTAATTATTTAAAAATATAAGGAGTTGCATTTCAAGGGTGGGGTCAGTGAGTGACCCTACCTAATTTTGGGTGAGGAATCAATTTCTGTATTGATATTCATTGTTTTCATACTACTTCTTAGGTTAATTGTATTATTATTATTTTTATGTTATTTTTGTTACTTTTGCAGCTTGCTTTGCAATAGTAGCCAGCTGACATTCCCCCACTCCAAGATATGGCCATATCTGAAAAAAAAATCTGGAGGATGTTGGGATAAAATTAACTTCATGTGTATTTCAGTTCCTTTTGCTAGCCCTGTAGTTTCTGAGATGTATTGGTCCATCAGGTATGTTATTTTCTGGTAACCATTCATCTTTGTCTGCAAATTCTCCTTTGTATTTTACTAAGTATAGTCCAAAATCTTTTCCTTGTACTCTCTCTTGCTTGTATCTCAATATCCTGCTTACTTTACATTTTTCTTTCTCAGGGTCAGGTTCTATTGGGATTATTGCTGGAGGAAGGTTGCTAACTTCTCTTGGTTGAAAGTGTTTGACTAGGCTAACAGGAAATACTGGATGTTTCCTTGCTAATTCTTTACTCAAGATTACTTCCACAGCATTTTTTCCATGCATCTTCTTGATAACAAATGGTTCAGCAAAGGCTGGTTTCAGTTTTCTGTTACCTGCTAGATTGTTGAAATTGGTTGTAGATATCAAAATCTGATCTCCTATTTTAAAGTCAGGTTCTTTATGTGATTTGTCCCATCTTTGTTTGTTGTATTCTACTGATTCTTCTACACATTTTTGAGCATGATTATTTGCCAGATCTATCATCTTCTTAAAGTCAAAAGATGTTGGATGAATAGTGGCTAAGTTATAGTTTAATTTATTCCTAGGGACTTTTGGAATCCATCCTCTTTCTAGTATGTAAGGAGCTTCTTTGGTAGTAGGATTTTTACTGCTGTTATAAGCCATTTCTAGGGCTGGGAGTAGGCTTACCCAATCATGGCAATAACCATCTGAGTTTTTGTATTCTAGACCAAAGCTACAGAACCTTCTTAACATATCTTCCAGGGTCTGTATCATTCTTTCAGCTAATCCGTCAGTTTGGGGATGGTATTCTGTAGAAAATGCTAGAGTAGTACCCAGTATATCATGTAGATTCCTCCAAAACTCAGAGGTGAATTTGGGGTCTCTGTCACTTATTTCAGTCTTGGGTATACCCTCATCAGCTATGATCCTGTTCCAGAATAGTAAAGCTACATCCATAGCACTATCTTCTTTGTGGTTAGGCAAGAATTCTGCCTTCTTAGAATATCTGTCAACTATAACTAGGACAGAGTTATATGAATGAGTACCTCCAGGGGGGAGGCTGGTGACAAAATCCATATTAATGATTTCCCATCTGGTTGTAGGTTCAGAGATTTTCTGTAATAGTCCAAACCTTTTCCCAGTAGTTTAATTAGATTTTAAATAATAAATAATAAATAATATATAATAAACAATAAATAATAAATAATAAATAATAAATAATAAATGATAAATAATAAATAATAAATAATAAATAATAAATAGATAATTAATAATAATAAATAATAAATAATAAATAATAAATAATGAATAAAAATAATAAATAATAAATAATAAATAATAAATAACAAATAATAAATAATAAATAATAAACAATATATAATATATAATAAACAATAAAGAATAAAGAATAAATAATAAATAACAAATAATAAATAATAAATAATAAATAGATAATTAATAATAATAAATAATAAAGAATAAAGAATAAACAATAAATAATAAATAATAAATAATAAATAATAAATAATAAATAATAAATAATAAATAATAAATAATATATAATAAATAATAAATAATAAATAATAAATTATAAATAATAAATAATAAATAATAAATAATAAATAATAAATAATAAATAATGAATAATAAATAATAAATAATAAATAATAAATAACAAATAACAAATAACAAATAATAAATAATAAATAATAAATAATAAATAATAAACAATAAACAATAAATAATAAATAATAAATAATAAATAATAAATAATAAGTAATAAATAATAAATAATAAATAATAAATAAGAAATGATAAATAATAAATAATGAATAATGAATAATAAATCATAAATAATAAATAATAAATAATAAATAAATAATAAGTAATAAATGATAAATAATAAATAATAGTCAATAAACAATAAAAAATAAACAATAATAAATAATAAATAATAAATCATAAATCATAAACAATAAACAATAAATATTAAATATTAAATAATAATAAATAATAAATTATAGACTATAAATTATACGCAGTAGTGTATGGGCCCCCACGGATTGAGCGGCCCTACACAACTCCCACAGTCCGTGTGGGGCCATTTACACGGCTCCCACACGGCTGGAGCCGTGAATTCAAAATCACCCTTTGAGTTAACATCTGTCACAAGGGCTGCTGACATGCAAGCAGGGCTTGGCACAGAGGGGTCTCTACCCACAGTAGGCTTGGGGGCAAGGTTACTGAAGGAGGCTAACAGCAGCAGAGGAGGATTGGGTTGAATGGTGCTGAATGACACTTGCTGGGAAAGATCTCCTAGTAAGAAGTAGTAAACTGATTTCTTGGGGGAAGCATCAGGAAGAGGAAAGAGGAGGCTTATTAAATAGACAAGAGGTTGGAACTACAACAGAGGTACAAGTGATTGGGGCTCAGACTACACACATGATGTCATGGGAACAGTCTAAGTAACAGAGAGGGATGATCAGGGATGATACTACATTAGGTTAGGCTGCTTCTACATTGGGACAAGGTTCCAGGTCTGAGCTGTCTAAGTTGGGAGAGTACAGTTGAAGGATGTACAGTGTACATGGGAGTCATGACACTATGTACTAAGTAGAGAGAGTATGTAATAAAATCTGCAGGAGGATGTACATAAAGATTCCCAAAGGATAAACCACACAGAGGAGGTATGGGTTAGACAGAGAGATAACCCAAAGAGGTATGGGTTAGACAGAGAGGTAACCCAAAGAGGTATGGGTTAGAAAGAGAGGTAGAGTAGAGCCTGGGAGATTGATTATGTGCAAGCCTATGGAGTCTATCTGTGTATAGTATGAGGTTAGACTATATGTAGATATGTACTGCATGAAGATCCTGAGGTATATAGTTACCGGAGACATATTGATTTAAGTCTCCTGAGCCCTGAGGTTGAAGTTCCTAAGAAAGCAGATCAGGCCTGAGGGTAAGACTGAGGTTAGACTGAGTTTGTTGTCAGTATGACAACATCATTATATTGGGTGTTTTGAATGAGAGTTTAACGGTAAGTCAGTTCAACTTGTGTTGGGCTGATTCCATCACAATCTAAACTTATGTTGAGCTTGGGATGGGATCAGCTTAACACAAGTTGAACTTGTTTTTTTTGGTGTTTTTACTTTAGGGCTGGTAAAAAGACTTGTATTTTTTTGGGCACTTTTGTTTAGCGCTTGTCAAAAGACTCCTTTAATTTTTGGGCCCTTTTACTGTAGGGCTAGTCAAGTTTATATTACTTTAGGGCTTGTCAAGTTGGTTGTATTTTTTTTGGTGTTTTTACTTTAGGGCTTGTGAAGTTACTTGTCTTTTTTTGGTATTTTTACTTTACGGCTAGTCCAGTTACTTGTGTTTTTTGGGGTCTTTTTACTTTAGGCCTAGTCCATTGGATAGTACCAGGTTTTTGATTTTGATTTATTTATTTGTTGTTTTTTAACCAAAAAATGAAAATTCTTTGATTTTTTGGTTGATTTCTGGTTTTTTGGAAGGTTTATTTAGTTTAACGGTTGTGTTAGTACCCTTTCATTCATTTTCATTTTTTTTTGCTCACCACGCTCTGGTGCCGTGTAGGATGCCACACGACTACACTTGAGCCATTTACAACTCCACACGGCTTGAATGTTGTCGCATGGAAGTCCACACGGTGGCGGACCGGGCTGGGTGAGCGGCAAAACTCCATCAGCCATGGGGGGTTGTACACAGCCCAAATGGGACCATGTGGCATGCCACACGGTCCCTTTTGAACTGTTTTCATGGATCAATGAGCCCTGAATTTACCATTACCCTAATGAGTTCTTTTTAATGTTTTGAAGGAAGATCCAAAAACTAATGAAAGAAAAAGAACAATATTTTAGAGATTCCAAAATTAATTACGTACAAATTGATTTTTAATCTTGCAGTCTGTCTTAACTTACTTCCATTTAGCTCTTCAATTTTTCTTCAAATCTCTTTTATATGACATAAATTTTAGTGAGGCGATTGGAAAATATATTTCCCTTAATTGAATTCAATTAATGATCAATCAATAATTTTTAACCAAGTATGTTCTAATGCAGAATATATTTATTATAAAAATTAAACTAATCCAATAATTCCAAGGATTCCATCATTTCCTTTATCTTGAAAAAAACCTACAATCATCAACTTATTTTGAATTTCTTTGTAAATTACATTTCAATTGCCTTGAATTTTTATTTCCCTTTGTGGTATCTATTGATAGAAGCAAACCAAAATTTTTCAAACAAAATTCTATGTGTGATAGAAAAATTCTTGGCATTCACAGAAGGGGATCCTGATCCAAAAAAAACTATTTATTCTTCAATATGAAGTTCAGCTCAAAGAAAAGGACACAGTGGTCCAGACTGCATCTTGTAGCATAAAGAAGCAGAGACACAACTTATTTTCCATCAAACTTGGGAAAAAAGAAGACTATTGGTTGGATTGGATTCAAAAGCAAATATGGTTTTGAATATGAAATTTGGAAAACAAAAATATCAAATAGAAAAAAGAATGATGAGCAAATAATCATCTCCTTACTGGATTGGGAAGTATATTTTGGGGAAAAAAGTGAGGGGAACTTAACAGAGACCAAAGAAACCAGGAATTTTACAGGATATTATCCAAGGAAAGTCTCACAATTCTGGATCAAAATTAATGGATTAGGATTTATTAGAGTGAGAAAAATCATAATTAGAAAACCACCATTTCTGTTGAAAAAACAAGCCTTTTTGATGGAAGGTTTCTGAAATACACATACCCCCTAACTGGTGTATTTTGAAACGGCCTGTTTCATGGAAATAGAGCGTTTCAGATGTCAAATCTGCCATTTATGAAAAATAATTCATGCAATATCCATTGCATGCAAAAGACCAATACACACCTCCACCTCTATATGATAAATCTTTCTTCAAATTTCCATTGAAGTGATTATTAACATGGGGATTTCTCTTCACCTATCATCCCCTCTGTTAATTAGGATAGTGGTATTTTCTTGGCTATGAAACAAAAATACCAAATCAAAATCCAAAAGGATCAACAAGGAAAAGCTAAAATGCTTTTCCAAGAAGGTGGGTCCTCATTTGTTTCATTCTGTTGGTTTCCAAATTTCAACACACTACACACTAACCTACCATTGGGATATCACCCTAGCTGCGGCATTATTAAAGCAAACTGGGTTGAATGAAAAAGTTACATGCCAGAGGATTAATTGCCAAAATCCAAGCAAATTTTGATTGATTCCTTCCAAAACCCAAGCTCTGGTGTCCATTCCCTCAATCAGGATCAAAGCTAGTCTGGTAATACTGCACTCATCATCTGAGCTTTATCAATAGCCTCAATACTCCATAGGAGGCAGAAACACGGGCAGATAAGTTTGAATGGGATTTTTTCTTGCCTCATCAGATGTTGGCTTGCTCCCTGGTTAAACTACCAGCAATCTTCAAAGAGGTCATTCACTCAATCAAAGCTTTTCAGGAAAGGCCCAATTGATTCATCCCTGCCAATGTTCTTTCCCTATGCACATTTTTTGGAGGAGGAGGGGAGCAATTGCAAGCAAACAATTTTTCAATTGCTTGCCATTGCTCCCCTCCTCCTCTCCCCTCCTCCTCCGCCGCTACCATCTTCTCCCAATCAATTGTGGTGATTTTCCCCTCTCCTCTTCCTCTTCCACTGTCTGGTGCCAATCAATCTCAAAATTTATTGCAGTGAGGCCCCCCCCTCCTCCTCCTCCTCAGCTTTCCAGTCCTGATCAATCAAGCCATCAATTATGGCAAGTTACCCCCTTCCAAATCCTCTCTCTCTCTTGATTGTTTGCTAACCATTGTGCAAACCTTGTCCTTGTTCTTTTCCTCCTCCTCCTCCTTTGCTTGAGACTAATATTTTGTTTTTTGTTTCTTTAGGGGTTGCTTTTGGTTTCAAGTAAGTCATTCCTTTTTTTTTTTGGGGTTGGATTGTGTGTTATGTCATGTGGGTTCCTCATGCCAAATTTTTTTGGCTTTTAGTTTAACACTAATTTTTTTCTTTTTTTTCCTTTTCATCCCATCATGGATCACTAATGATCATCAAATGAATGACCTTTTTTTTTGTGGTTGGGATCATCAACTGGTATTTTTTGTTTTTTATGTTTGTTTATCATCCACGTTGATGATGAGTTGACTGATGGTGGTTTTTTTTTGGGGGGGGGGGGTTTATTATAGATTCTCTGTAAATTATTTCCACTTTTTTTTTTATACTATTCAATGAAACCTCACTTTTGAACCCTTGTTATTTCCACACCCTTTCTTTTTCTGCAACCCAAATTTTATCTACCATGACCCTCAAAATTTGATACAATAATTTAATCCCTTCTTTATCCTCACCCCCATTCAACTATTTGGATGAGAGGGGGTTATATGTGATGAGATTATTTGACAAAAATACAGAGACGTGGAAAGAATAGGGCTTGCAATCTTGAAAATTTTATACAAGAATTGAATCCCTTCTTTATCCCCACCCCAATCAAAGTATTTGTATGAGAGGGAACAAGATGGGAGTAAATGATTTGACAAAAATGCAGAGAAATGGCAAGAATAGGGCTTGTAAAGCATTTTCTAAAGGGGAAATGTTGGCCTTATTTCCAAATATTTTGTCCATTTGAATAAAAAAAAGACAAATTGAGTCCAACTGATCAACCACCGAGTTTATTCCCTTGGTTTGATTGGAGTTGGTGATACAAATGCCATTGGCAATTGAAAATGAATGTGCCTTTTTTACTTGATTGGTAATTCTGGAATGGATCCATGATCTGTTTGTATGAAAGAGCCAGCCTACATTTTGTGTTATGCTTTATTTCATTTTCCATCACAATTTAACCATTAAACTTAGAGGATGGAGGTGGTCAACTTGTGTTTCATTGTTGGATCCAAAGCAATTTTCATAGTTGGAGGTAATTTTGAGCCAGTTTACAAGGATTATGTGATCAGCTCTCTTTAGCTGACTTCATAATTTGGAAGATCATGGGGGAAGATTTTTTTTAGAGCTCCTTGGGTATTTTTTCTTTGATGGATTGTATTTTTTTGTGGACTTGCGGGGGGAGGTTTGCTGAGGGGCCATTTGAAAAGAGTAAGATCAATGAAGTGATAAGACCAATGAATTGATGAGAATAATGAAACAATGAGAGAAATAAATTGATGAGAGAGATAAATTAATGAGAGTGATGAAATGATCACGCCAATAAAGTGATGGGATTGATGAAGTGACCAGAGAAATAAAGTGATAGTAGTGATCAAGTGACAAGAGCAATAAGGTGATGAGAGTGATCAAGTGACAAGAGCAATAAAGTGATGAGAGTGATCAATCTTTCAGATTGATGAAGTGAAAAGAGCAATAAAGTGATGAGAGTTTATCAAGTGACAACAGCAAAAAAGTGATGAGAGTGATCAAGTGAAGGGAGCAATGAAGTGATAAGAGCAATAAATTGATGAGAGTGATCAAGTGACAAGAGCAATAAAGTTATGAGAGTGATCAAGTGATGAGACTGATGAAGTGTTGAGAGTAATAAAGTTATAAGAGTGATGAATCAGATTTTTCCAATGCGGTTGGAGGTAGAATTTTTCCAATCAGATTGGAGGTAGAAGGAGGTGAGGTTGGAGACCAGGGGTGTATGATATGTACTGATGTGTGGTTGAGGAGTTGAAAGCCTTTAAATAATTCTTCTGTAAAAATCCATTTATTTTAAGGTAAATCTGAAAATTCTGATGTGAAATAAGTCAGTTTTTCTCAGGGAGATGTTAAATTCACAACTCCCAGTCTTTTGGGAGTCTTGTAGGGCCCAAAACAGACCAATAGATGCATGGGGGCCCATAAATGCGTCCAAGAAGTGCTTGCAGGCCAGAAAACGTGTCTAGAGGCGCCCCAGGGGCCTTCTCAATCACGGTTGACCCCCAGGGAGGCGAATACACCCCGTACACAACCCCCCAGGGGTTGTGCCAAACCTTTTGGGTCCCCCTGGAGCACATTTGGGTTCTATTAACCCAAACTTGGGATCAATGCTTACTATGTGGGACTTTTTTTTACACATCTAGCAATCATAAAGTGACAAAAAAGTGAAATTAAAGTGAACTCAAGTGTCATTAAAGTGAAATTAAAGTGAAACTATAGGACACTGAAAATGAAACATCCCACAAAATGATTTTTCTCAACTTAAAAGTAAGCAAACTTGGTAGTTGTTCAATTGAAAGTTGGATTGAATACTGAAGTAGCATTGCATTTTTTTGCATTATGGAAAAAGTGGAAAGCCATCCTTTGAACATGGCTGTGTTAAAGGACTACATTAGAGCAATGAACAAAGCATCAGAAAAGAAGCATTTGGGTAATGAATCATT